>MU172934.1:503246-564147 GCA_016695475.1 Suillus decipiens | reverse complement strand
GCAAATGACCCGCAGATTGAGGTTTTGGGACGTGTCAATGCATTCTGCGATGTCTTCAAGAGCTTTGTGAATGGCAGTCACGAAGACAAACGTCTGGCACAGCGGAACCGCGCACTCTATTCTATTTTCAAGAGGAATATACGCGGCACTGCTCCAGATTTTAGGCCTTTTGAAAAACCGGAAGAGTATGTTCCACTGGATGATACCCAAGGGAAGATGACCCTTATTGAGCGAGATCCTGGCGTGAAAATGATGGGCATATATGATGTCAGCAAGGTCATTCACGAGTATGTTTTCTTGCTTTGTTGTGGCAGTTGGACAGTAGCTCAACCAATCATCAAGCGCAATTGCATGGGAGCTTCCGAACAATGTACCATATCAGGCGAAGGCAAATCTCATCGCTCAATTCACTAAACTCTGGGTTGCTCCGTCTGAGCGCTGTCTTGCAGGTATCAATGATGTGCTTGATCAAGTCATCGACACACTCATAAGCACCCATTTTGGACGCTTCAAAGTGCTCGAGGGTTATGTTGGGTAAGTATTGACTCCTCATGACTATTACCTTAGCCTAAGTTGTCTGCGACATTAGCGATTTGATTAGAATTCAGGTTGGTGTCTGCAAGGCACATGCCCAAGAAGCTGTTAAATCGGCCTTGGCTCTGGAAACTACTCCGCACTATACTCAGAACACGCACTATCTTCAAACACTCCGTGAAAAATGGCTGGCTCATTACAAGACAGTTCGGAGTAGAGCTTCTCAGTACAAGGCCTCTGTACATCATATTCGACGGCATTATCCAGCCACGTCCTCTAATGCCGATTCTGAGAAAGCGTCAATGATGACAGAATGTGTGGAGCGGGATGATCCACCACGGGCAATGGAGTGTGCTGTTTCAGAAATGGCAGTCGAGTATGCTCCAGTAATGGCAGTGGAATCTGTTCCAGTAATAAGGGAAAAGAATTATGGTCGATCGGTCGTTTCGCAGCCCTCGGCACGAACACAGCTACAGCCTCTTACTTGGGCTCCAGTTACTCCATCTCCCGTGTACTCGGTGTCAGAGACGCCCGAAGCCAAAGCTTTGAGGGCGCTTGCAGAAGCAGGGTATGCGAATCTTGGGATTCCGGATCTTGCGCGTCTGTTACCTCCTGACTCCTTCCAGGAAGAGCTAGTTGTGATGGCTGATGTACGAGCCTATTATCACGTTGCCTATAAAGTGAGTCTCGATTTTTGCCTGCAATTCAACCTGCTTATCCCTAAGCAGCGCATCATTGACCATATTCCTCTGACCATCGAGCATACTCTCCACCATGCCTTGGCGGAACAACTGTCGCAGAGCCTTCTCACGAGCTTGCTGACGGATGTTGCGTCTGGGCCCAACTTCTCTGAGCGTATGAACGAATTGGTCAGCGAAGACCCTTCCATCGCTCAGAAACGCGCATCGCTCTTGACAAGAAAACAGCGCCTATCAGACATTCGCCGGAGACTCGTGACTTTCGGCAATGGCTGATAGCTGAGGAGTTCCGATGTAATATATTCGTCTGCTAGACTTTCATACAAATATAGATATTCCCGTCTGACCCCCTTTTGACTTGTGTTGTTTTGGTTGCCGTATTTATCTTGTGTGCTTAAATACTTTGCATACTTTGCATACTAGCAAACGAAGGTATCAGATTCTTCGTTCGTACTAGTACATTGCTGCCTAAAAGATGACAAGGACAACCCTGAAATGGCTGAATAATTCTTTAATCGACATCGACTGGATTCCAGGTAATTGCGCCTTCCTTCCCGCGGTCCAACGCATCAAGCTTTGCCATGTCCGTAGGTTCGATGCTCCAACCAAATACTTGGCCGTTGGATATGATACGTTCGGGATGCGAGGATTTGGGCAGAGGCACAAATCTGGGTGAAGTCGAATAAGAACATAGGGAAATACCAACCGCGTCACTCACCCTCGTTGCAAGGACCACCTGACAAGAATTTGAGCAGGATCTTTGGAGTACTGAAATACATCAAACATTATGACGCAAGAAGATACAGCATATAGTCACCTTTATGGAGAGCTCCTGGATGACTGGGTTGTCGAAAGCACCACGCAGAAGAGGGGAATATGCCTGGACAACGATGTTGTTCTTCTTGCAATATTCGACGATGGGTTTTTGCTGGCAGAATGGATGCAACTGATGACAGTTTCAGCTTTTTCGCAATAATTGTGTAAGCCAATCGTAGAAATGCTTACCTCTACTTGGTTCACAACAGGCATCTCCAGACCAGCCTCACGAATCTCTTCTATGTGCTTTGCTGAGCTATGTAACTATCAGCCGAGAGGGTACCTATGAGTGATGATACCTACTAATTGGAGACACCGACGGACTTGATCAAACCATTCGCCTTGCCGTCCAAAAGAGCCCTGTAGGCGGCAAGACGTGCATCCTTACCTCCAATTGCGCTGTGGGTTAGATATAAATCATAATAAGCTGATACCTGTCTTGTAAGCCGTATAAATTATTAGGAAGATACGAGACTTGCAAGATCCAAGGTTCGCAACCGAGTCTTTCAAAGCAGCCATCGTGCCATCGTAGGTGAAATCGCTGTGGAAGACCTTGGAAGCTACCGTGACAAAAGAGACCAGATAGGTGAGAGGTCAATGTCCAGGAACTCCCAGACGAGATGTTCTCACTGATAAAAATGTCCTCGCGCTTGACACCACTTTGCCGTACCCCAACACCGACTTGAACTTCATTCTCGTAGTACCGTGCCCCATCGATCATTCTAATGATCTAACTGAGTTTTGAAACTCTGACTGATATACAATACTCACCGGTACCCATTTTGAAGGGCAACCCTGCAAGCTTCCGCGCACTCCTCGTTCATGTAGACACCGAGCCCAAGAGTGGGCATGGTGTGGCCTAGACGATTTGCGTTGATCAGATACTACGTGGACCTATGACAGCACTAGAAACTCACCATCGGAAAATGTGACTGTCTCAACCATGATTAAGAGCTAGAGGGTAAAGGTGGGGAAAGAGCTAGCTACTATTTATGCGATTCCGAAACACACAGCGTGCTTGGGAGCTGACGAATATTGTACGCGCGGCCGACATAGAAGCCAGTCTCTTCGTACCGGGGTTAACACGAATGCAGTTAACTGTGTCAAGCAAGCCGCGGCGGCCCCAACGTGAGACCTGCATAGTAAACCAAGGATTTTCAAGAGTCAGCACTGTTAAAGCCAAATTTATGTTTTGCACTAATTGATCACCACGGCGAGTCTGGTTGCAGCGTCACTTCTGGGGCAGACATAGTTGTCGGTAGTATTGTTCAAAATGTTCTGGATCCCTCGGGCTTAATGATTTTGGTATTCTATTAGTAAAGACAGTGGGAAAGGATTCACTGACACATGGGCATCCATCCATCCCACGTTGGCTCGACACGTATCCCCAATAGCGAGCCACCCACTCACTATCCATAGACACTAATTTCAGTCCAGAGCTTCTCCTTCTGTATAGATTTCTGGCCCGAGAAGTTGAACATGTACACAGCGACCCTTGTCCCATGATGATCTGAAGCTTGTGTCGATAGAAATTATTTGACATGAACTAGGTCATTTCGCAATCCTAAATCCGCAGCACCATATGCGTAAAAAGGCCCGAGCCACAGCAGTCTCCCGTCGATCGTATCATATCGCTGGCAGCCTCTGCTACTTCTTCACGGTCGGACATAAGCGGCGTTTAAGGCTCACCTGCCGCTCTGCTCCAGGAGGTGGCAAATGCGAATGAAAACCCACTCAGACAATAAGATGCCGGTGTATACCCAGCTCTCGTACGCGGTTCCGGAAGACCACCACCCAAGGTGGGGGAGTAAGCCACCTTAGACAGAGACTTGGATTGCCAGCACTAGCGCAGACTAGTAGCTCACTCAATCAGACCAAGCTGTGTGGATGCTGTTGGGATTTGATTTATCTTTGAAAGCCACCAATTGTTTACTCCTACAACTTGAAATACATATTAGTCTTTAAATGCGGATTCTTGGAATGGAACTTAGATCTTGCACTCACTTATCAGACTCTTCCGTTCACACATAACCGGCCTCTTTGTTGCTTTCGTCCACCAAAGCTTTAACGGCTTTGGCAATCTCCACCGCACCCTAAAAACAGCCATATTAGCTTTGCGTCAGATGTTCGATTACAAGAGGTGCTCACTGGAGTATCGGAATGGCAGCATATGGAGACCTCAACAACGTTTGCGCCAATATCGAGCAGCTTTCCCCCGACTGTAGAAACTTTGTGGAGCTTCAGAAGGTTTGCTACCTGCGATCAGATGATAAAGAAGATGAATGAGAGGCTGAACGCTGCGACCACTATAGGCCAAGTATTCACTCGTTTGCGCACGACTTCAATGGGTACTGGATCATGCTTCCTAGAGTCAAAGACACAGGTGAATCAAAGTAGCATGCGATAGCAGACGAACTAACTTCGTTATCAACAATTTCCCCTCATCATTGTAATCAAGGTCAGCAAACCACTCTAAACTTTCTCGTTACCACTTAGTCATGCAAATGAGTACAGCAGTGACAGACCCGCAATGAATGGCACGCCCAATTCTTCTGCAGCTTGTTGATGAGCTGTTCCAGCTAGCCCCATAAATGCTACACCTTGAGGACTGGCCGCGCTAGATTTGAAGATTTTTGTGACACCAACAACTGCCCGTGCAAGGTCGATAGAGCGTGCTGTCTGACCATAGACAGAGCCGTGGGGTTTTATCTATGGTTATCTTCAGCCACTGGAGTGTAGAAATAAATACGGAAACCCGTACGTGATTCATTGGAAGGCCGTAGCGTTTCAAAAACCCGTCCAGTGCACCTATCTGATAAATGAAGCAGGACTCTAGCTCGTCCTGCCAACTCGTGAATTTTTCAATGCATTTACTTTACCTGATGATATTGCTCACCGGCTCAATTGCCATCTCGCGACGCCCAAAACCTTGTAAATCAGGCAAGGAAGGATGGGCTCCCACGAGGACGTTGTTGGACTTGGCAAGTGCAACTGTCTTGTTCATGACTGAGAAGTCACTGAGCAGATCTGTTAACACACGAACAAACACCCAAAGTTTATAGGCAGGACTCAACGAGGCATGGAATCCACAGGCGACATTTGCCAAATGGATTGTCTTCATAAGACCCTCGTCGTCTCCCTGTTCGGTGCTTTCTTAAAAAATGAGACGATGTTCATTTTGCGATACATACGATAGTATACAAGGAGAAGCCCTTGTACAATGTTTGACGTGATGAATGACTGCTTACAATGACATTGACTCACCTCCCCCATATCACAGTTCACAGTAGCTTTCAATGGTTTGCTCATGGTATATCTAGTTCGTATGGTGTCCGTCTGTAAAATCGGCGTTCACTGAAGGCAGAAGACGATGTCGCTGATAAGCTGGTTATCCTGGAAGCACTGTCAGTAATTAAAAGCAGGTGACCTTAGTTCCGAAGACCTCGGTCCGCGGTTGCGCATACTAATGGCTGCGCCATGACCAGTGTGAAGTGGACAAAAAGCAGCACTGATCACAAGATAAAGTTGGTTCCTATTGGTATCAATAACATGCGTATATAAATAAGCATCACATGAGCAACTGTGAGAATGTCCGCCGAAACGATGAACAATATTAATGCATAATGTCACACCTCATTTGCTTAGCTATCAATACTCCATCTGGATGTTATCCTCTCTCGTGGGACCCATGTTGGACTTCTCGGGCGTGTTTCGTTGCTCGGCCGCACTGTCTGAGGAGTTTTGTCTGACAAAACTTGATCTATATGACTGAATGGTGAACATAATGAGTATAACATTGTGAAATAAAGCTACCTTCACTAGGATCTGAGTTGCTTGGCAGCGTATTTCTGGACACCCAAGATGGATTATATGCAGGCGGAAGCCTTTCTGCAGGTGCATCATGGGGTGGAATCAACGTGCCAGCATCATCTTCTCGGCTGTGTGACACCGCTTCATATAAATTGTCATTCACATTATATGACACCCCGGTTGATGTACTGAAGGACTGGGCTCGCTCGGGGCTCAAAGAATGCATCACCGGCAGAGTAGACTCCCTAGACGCGTGATGGGGCCAAACTGGACTGAGACTGCTGTATCTCTGAGGGGCTACCAGGGAATATTGTGAGTGCCTGAGTGAGCACATTAAGAGTATAAGTACCTAGTTCAGTAGTCGTGAAGGACGTGCTATAGACAGGCTGGGCGCCGTGTGATTGGCCCAGGAACACTGATGGCGTATCCTGGATCATGCGAGGCCGTTTACGCCGTCTGTAGCAGTATATACCACCGAGCATTGCGATTATGGTGAGCGCAGCACCACCCACTGCACCACCGATGATAGCTTTCTGTGAAGTAGATGAAGTAGATGAAGAGGTAACTGAATTAGTTATCCCAGAGCTAGAAGGCGATGCAGAGATGATATTGGTGAAAGTGAGAGAAGCGGTTGCAGTAGGGACTGTTGTAGATGTGGGGAGGGATGCCGAAGGTGAGACTTGGTTCGGGCAAACCGTGAAAGTGTTATTGTTGTTTATCTCCTGCTGTTCCACTGCATAATCCGCTGTCCATCGACTGGGTCATCGTGAGGAATGAACTACCACCCCATTTTGATATTTGACTTACTAGTACCTAGCTCAGGGTTAGACAAGTACTGTGTGCGCCAGATAGAAGCCTACCAGGATCCATCACTCCAAAAGGTTCTATTGTACAGAAAGTTGTCAATCTTGATGTTTTCGTTGCACACGGCCTGCTGGATGTCTACAGGAAGTCTAGATTATACCAAGTGGCGTTATGAGTGGGTGCGTTGTCTTCAATCTTAGTTAACTAACGACTGATTTGTGCCAGGACCACAACCGGCAAGATAAGTAGTGTATGCTCCAGAACCTGCAAAACAAATGAGTCGTCGCGTTAAAAAATATTTTAAGTCGTATTACCCGCGCTAATTCCATACACGTTGCCTGGATCAGGATCTTCTTGACAACTGCATGTGCAGACAGCTGTTATTAGCGGACCATGAAAGAGAAGCATATGAATTACTTCATGCAGAGCATACTCAATGCGAATGCGACAGAATTGCAACAGCAATCCGCTGATAATCAGTTTAACAAACGTAGGCGATTGGCGCGATAAGGAAAAGACCTACAAACTTGATCATCGCAGCGATCACCGGGGGTGCTCCCACTGAAATTTCCCACCACATCTGTTTGTCATACGTGTCAGTACATGCTAGAGAAAGACTTGGAGACACGCACAAGCACTGTTGCATATTTGTCGAAGCCGCTGATATGTCATGCCTAACTTATTGGCAATTTTCCACCCGAATCACTCCAAATGTTGTAATGACTTACAAGGCGTTTCACCGACTGCAGTTGTGTACCAATCCAGTTGACTGCTAAGACATGTCGTATTACCGACCGCTAAAACAGCACATGCATGACATAGAAGTAAGAGGGCAGCCCATGCAAGTCCCTGCATGCCCGATGGTCTATGTGATGCTCACGATATCGAGGTATGAGGGAGGGAAACGAGTAATCAGCTTGACACTGGAGCATTAAGTAGCTGTTCGTCAATACACGGCAGTGCCGAGGAGGCTCCGCGCCTCATCAAAGTTGGAAATACTTGAGCCTCCTAGGTTCCACTGATCATCAGCGAAGTATTCGGAACCTGAAGGCAACGATCAAGTTAAATTTTGATGTATATTTCGGAGTACAAACCGGAATGAAGGAATAGCCATCTACGCTCATGTAAGCTTAGGGACCCAAGTACCCGATGGCTCAAGCTCAAGTACCAATCAAAGCTATCAACTCATCGAAGCAATGGTCGCAAACTGTCTGGTAATAAGGAGGAGTAATCATTGAGTGAAGCATTTGAGGCTGAGGCTAACAGCGCCCAGCCCTGAAGGCCCGCTAGTGAGTACACACCGAACACGTCACTTATATTTCCCCTAGATGCGACTCGGAGTCGGACGCTACGCACATGCCATACCTACACCAACCGTGACAACAGTCGAGGATTCACTGTCGTACTAAAAGAGTGTGTGGATGAGACATCCACATTGCCCGATGATAGAGTGGTGTCAGAGACGTCAGACAGTGGAGGTAAATATAAAAACGCGTGCAACACTGTGACCAGAGCCGCGCGCATCAGAAAATGAGTGCTGTGCAGCCTTGCTGAAAACCTCCCTGACATAAGTAGTCACTAGTTTTGCCCTCAAGGAGTAAGGAGGTCTTGTCGTAGAGTGCCAGATAGCCAAAAAAGCTGGGTAGAGAGACAAACTTATGGTAGCTGAACAGTATTACAACTAAAATAACACTAGGGCAGCATATTGCAAAAACAACGATGCTGCACCTGCAGTGTCAAGCTCATGTAAGTATCGAGTGTATAACTAGATGTCGATTGTATAGTGCGACAGGGGAAGCTTGAGTCGGAAAAGAGTCATTAGTAGACGCATAAGCACTCTCGAGGCGAGAAGTAATGAAGGAAGACATTAGCAAGACATTGTGGCGTGTTATGACCACTAGTGTAGGCAGCAGTCCGCAATACAAATGGAGAAGGAGATGGGGAATTGAGGAGGGCAAACGGCCAGTAGTACTCGAAGTTTAGACATGTACCAGTAGGACCCTAGGAAGCACATGCCGCAGGTTAATTCGCTTGGATCCCGCTCACGGTCCAAATAACACTGCACCAAAAATTCACACACTAGTATTGGTTACTAGGTGTACAGCTTCACAAACTCAACTCAGACTTAATATTGAACAAACACATTAACATAAGCTTTGCTTCCACTGATTGAACATACTAGTACTAGTAAGTTTGTATGTCGCTCGTGTTTGCAACACATACTCACCAGACTCGGAGTGTTTGATGCATAGACTGGTGTTTGAACCCAACAGGATACCGCTCAAGGTCACTACGATCTCTAAAAGTGTAAAGCTAGAGGTGCCAAGCGTATATTTACATTACTCAAACAGCCTGAGTATGAAACTCGTCTGAATACAACCGTACTGATGGATTTCGAACTAGGTATTGCACCGTAATACAAGCAGAAAAATCAATCACTGTCTCAACGTGCCACTCGGGCTGCCGGCTCGATGCATGAATAGGTGCGATAACGTTAAGAATTCACACGCTCTCAATCAGGCGCGAATTCAAGGACACATGATCATGTCACCCTGGGCTTTATCCCTTATCAAAATCAATTCAGGCTTTCCTCCCTGATATATATAATGCCTGGAATTATGGTATGAAGAAAAGCCCGTCCCGAAGTCACCACTAACATGTTACTCGATAGCGAATATGCTAACCACAAGCTATTGGTTGCAAACCGAGGAGAGATCGCTGTCCGAATCATTCGAACTGCTCAACGGTTGGGTATAGCAACAGTAGCCATTTACACCTCATCAGATGCCCTCTCTCCTCACGTTACCATCGCAGACGAAGCTGTTCATTTGCAGAACCGTGCCAGTGACCAACAAGTTGAACAATTAGTATCGGAGTCGAAGTTGTATTTATCAAGTGCTATTATCATCTCAATATGCATGCAGTATCGGGTTACCATGGTTCATCCAGGTTATGGATTCCTCTCGGAGAATGAAGAATTTGCACTTTCTGTAGAGGCAGCTGGGATGATCTGGCTCGGTCCACAACCAGACGTTATTCGGATCATGGGTCTAAAGCACGAAGCCCGTCGTCTTGCTGCAGATGCCGGCTTGCAGCTCGTTCCAGGATCCCAAGGTCTTGTAAACACTCTTGAAGATGCCCTAAGCATAGCAAATACGATTGGTTTTCCTGTGATTCTGAAAGCGACAGCTGGGGGAGGGGGCATGGGCCTTCTTGTTTGTCGAAATGGCAACGACCTTTCCAAGTATTTTATCACTGCTCAGGAAAGGGCAACTGTAAGTATAATAGTTGACACACATGTTGAAGCTGAATGTACATTCCCCAGTCGCTGTTTCATAATGGGGGTGTTTTTATTGAACGATACTACCCTGCAGCACGCCATATCGAAATCCAGGTCAGTATTTGTGAAGTTTAAATCTACTTTGTGCTTTATTTCGGCAAAACAGGTGTTCGGTAACGGACTGGGCGATGTGGTACACATGGGGGAGAGGGAATGCAGTGTTCAAAGGAGACACCAAAAAGTTGTGGAAGAGACCCCGAGTCCATTCGTCACAAGTCATTCAGGCGAGTTATTAAGAAAGCTAGTGGAGTAGCGTGTGCTGATATTTCACAGGTCTTCGTGAAGATATGTGTGATGCAGCCGTGAAGCTGTGCAAAACCATCAAATATGCATCCGCAGGTTGGATAGCCTATAATGATCGGTGGTTGTGTCTTACTCATTGCGAGCTAGGTACCGTAGAATTTCTTGTGGATGATGAATCGGGGGTGTTTTTTTTCCTTGAAATGAATACACGTATCCAGGTGCGTGGAGTGGTGACCAATGTCAGTAAATACGTCTTCTGATCGCATGCAGGTCGAGCACGCTGTCACAGAGGCTATACACCCTGGCCTGGACCTCGTAGAAATGATGTTAGCGCAAGGAATTGCACAGCGATCTGAAACGAGAGGCCTTGATCATGCGAGTCAAAGTATGACGCAAGCTATTTATGACAAGAACCTTCTTGCCTCTCGTATCCATGCCATCGAAGTCAGGGTCTACTGTGAAAACCCCTCAGAAGGCTTTAAACCCAGTCCAGGTATCCTACAGTTCGTGGAATTTCCTCAAGAGAATTGGCTTCGCATTGACAGCTGGGTATGTATGTTGCCCTGTGTCCAGCACTACACTTCAAATGTAAACATTGCAGGTGTCGACCGGAACGGAAGTAACTCGATTCTTTGACCCTTTGATATGCAAATTAATCGTGACCGGTTCAACACGCGAACAAGCAATTTCCAGAATGGTCCAAGTATTGAAAGCCTGCAAAGTCTTTGGCCCGCCGAACAATCTGGCCCACCTCGCTTCAATATGTGACAGCACTATTTTCAAAGAAGGGAAGGCCACAACACAGTTTTTGGACAACTTTGATTTCTCCCCAAGGTGCGCAGTTGGATATGACATAAATGACCCGCTGGCTAATTTATCTTGAAGCGCATTCACTGTCTTATCAGCTGGTATTGAAATGACTATCCAAGACCTACCAGGCAGGCGTATCGGGTTAGGTATCCCGCAAAGCGGCCCCATGGACTCCCAGGCGTTCAGTGCGGCCAATATACTTGCTGGCAATACACCAGAGACGGAAGCGTTGGAGATCGTCACCCTCCCCGGCGCTGGATGCAAGCTGAAATTCCACTGTTTCGCTATTGTAGCGATAACCGGCAAGTCAGCATCTGTCAAGATCAACGGAAAGCAAGTTTCAATGTGGGCTCGCCTCACCGTCGCAGAAAATGCGACCCTCGATATCACAGGCTTGCCAGGTCCTGGGTTCAGAGTATATCTAGCAATCAGAGGTGGCTTTCCCGAGGTGCCACAATATCTTGGATCGAAGTCGACGTCTATGGGCCTTGGAGGCTATCAGGTGCTCCCAAATTTTACATTTAGTCAAAAATTAGTTTTTGCTTATCATCTTCTTAGGGCAGATCGCTTAGAGTCGGTGATCAGCTTGCTTTAGGTTTGCAGTCATCAGAGCGAGATGAAACAGGTCCGGTAGCCTTCTTACTCCCTGAAAGCCTCATCCCGGTTTATCCTCAAGATTGGGTTATCCAAGTCTTGGCTGGACCGCATGATGATGCGGAAATTCTGACCCCTGAAGGAAACGCCAAATTTTACTCGACGAAGTGGTCCATTAGTTCATCAAGTAACAGAATGGGGATACGGCTGGAGAGCAATCAAAGCATAAAATGGGCCCGTAACACCGGTGGCGAGGGTGGATCTCACCCGAGCAATATCCTAGACAACGGATATGCGTTAGGGACAGTTAATGTGAATGGAGACACACCTGTCATCTTGACGAACGAAGGACCAGACATGGGTGGGTATGTCTGCCTATGTACCGTCGCAACTGGGGAAAGGTAGGCAGCTTTCTAAATCAGCCGGGTTTTACTCATCGGTACCCATAGGTGGAAGCTGGGGCAATTAAGTCCTGGTAGTACAGTGACCTTTCGCAAGATTTCATGGCAGGATGCGCAAGCTTGTATGAAGACTCTGCTCAGATGGATCGAGGCCGTGCAGGCTGTTGTTGCTGGATCTCAACCACGTGTGGGCTTCGTGGATGGTGCTTTGGAAGATAAGGAACTATCGGGAATCCTGCACAGAAATGAGTGGTTACCAGGAAGTCCAAGACCTGCCGTAACATTCCGGCAGGTATGTTCACTCCATTACGATCACTGGTGACCATCACATCTGACGTTTGAGGTGTCAGGCTGGCGACTCCGCTATTCTGGTAGAATATGGAGAGATGCATCTAGATTTTATTATCCGAGCGCGCGTACACGCGCTAGAATCGGAAGTGCGCAAGAGGAACGTTAAAGGCATATGGGTGTTTGCTCCATGCATTCGTTCCACCATGGTGCGCTTTATTTTATTATTAAGATCTTGGCCTGAGCGGTGTTATTTTAGTGTCATTATGATCCCTCGGTGATATCCCAGACTGACGTACTCGCCGTCCTATTAAACGCGGAGCGCTCGTTGCCGGATTCCGCATCAGATCTCCAGTTCCCTGGGCGCAAAATCACGTTCCCGATCGTACTTGACGATCAATGGTGTCGTGATGCATTGCAACGATACATGCGAACTACTAGAAATAGGGCAGTTTATCTACCCAGCAACATCGATTACCTCGCACGAAATAATGGTCTGGAGGGTGGTGTTGATGAGGCGCTTCGGAAACTGATGGATTCCGCTTGGGTACGTACCCTTTGGAATAACTACCATTGTGTTTTGACGCTTAAATAAAATCAAAGCTCGTTTTTGGCGTTGGATTTTATCTAGCCTGTCCTTTCTTAGTTCCAGTAAGCCGACATCAATGGAATGATTTGCTGTTAACAATAGAGCAGATTGATCCACGATGCCGTTTGGTCGGGCAGAAAATGAACCCCTCACGAACATACACTCCTAGTGTGAGTTTTGTTCGATCGGAACAAAAAAAATGGGTGATATGTCAAATCGTTGCAGGGAGCGGTTGGGATCGCTGGTCCCGTGGCGGCCATTTATCCGGTCGTCTCGCCTGGAGGATACCAACTATTTGGGCGCACGCTTCCAGCTTGGCAAACCTGGGGAAAAGGTCCCGATTTTGCCTCTGATCGACCTTGGCTGCTTCAGCCCTTTGACCAGGTGCCCAGTTAATACAGGTACATTGTTCGCGTTTTTACTAAAAATAATTTTACAGGTCCTCTTCGAACCCGTTAGCGAGGAACGCTATCTCGAGGTGTGTCTGTTCGTTGGAGGGATATATCCGGACTGACACGTTATGAAGATTGAACAGGGATTCAATGCTGGACAGTACAAATTCAAGGCAAGCTGGCAGCCTCTTACTCAGTGAATGATTGTAATGTGGTGATAGATTGAGCCAGCGGTCTTCTCTATGGCGGCGTATATCACATTCACCGACGGCATACGGCAGGAGATCACGGAGTTTAAGCGAAAACAGGCGGAAGGAACAGCGAGAGAGGAAGCGCAGTAAGTGAGGCCTTAACGACGAACTAAAACCTATTGATCACAGGCAACGTTGTAAGTGAGACCAAACTGTTGCGTGAATGGCAGGCGCAGGAGGCGGTGAAAGTTCCGTCCACTACGGCATTGGTGGATGACATCGGTATGATGGAGTTAGGGCGTCGGGATAATTTTAACTGACTCGTCCGCAGACATTGAACCTGGTAACACAACCGTCACGTCTTCCATGTCAGCATCTATTTGGAAGATCAAATGTCAGCCCGGAGACGTCATACAATCTGCTGATAATATTCTGGTTATCCTCGAAGCGATGAAAACCGAGATTAATATTCTTGCAGGAGAAGAAAATATTGGAAAGGTAGTGAAAAGCTTGGGTAAAGGGATTAGGGAAGGAGCAAGCGTTCAAGTCGGAGACATCCTAGTATGGTTTGAATAGTTATGTGTAGCCTGTGGTTGTATATTAACATTGGACTGGGCACCAGCAAATACACTAGCCTACGACGTCATACATTCCTAACGAGTCCTGAAATTACCAACTCCCAACATCACGGTTATCCTTCTCAACCTCAACTCGGGTAGTGTACTTTCCAGTCCCCTTCTTCCAAGCGTATGAAACCGACATCAGAATTAATGTGCTTCACATTGGGAAATGCTGGGATTATTGTCCCCTTCAAACAGTCAAAGATAATATCAAGCATTTCTTTCCCACGACCAAAGCCAAAGCCAATCCTGAGTTCCTCCAAGCTAGGAAGGGTACCAGGTCCATCACAGAGAGTAGATATCAGCTGCCATGAAAATGAGTTGGCAAGGTAGTATACGCGAGATAAAGCGTACCATCTCTACATCATGCCGTGGCACATTCAGATCATATCCCTCTATAGTGCAAGAGTGCAGTCGAGTGAAGAGCTTCTTCAGTGAAAAATTGCTCATGAGCGGCGAAGCCGTCACTCTTCCCTGGGGCGCCAAGGTTATGCTCCGGAGGCCAGGCAGATGCTGAAACACGTGAAATAGCGAATCCCTGTCGGACATTCGTGGATAAAGAACCAAATTGTCGATATTAAGCTGACGAAAGGACACGACCTTGAGGACTACCCCTACATCATCTGCATTGAGCGAGCGCAAGGAAGTAGTTGCGATTGGCCGAAGGGTAAAGGTATTTGGAGAGCCTCTCAAGTCAAAGAGTTTGACAGCGCGAACGGTTAATTGTATATCAGGCGGGTCTTCTATGAAGGAGCAGGAGTAGAACTCAAGGATGTCGAGCTGCTTCAACTCTACCAGTGCCTCCCAATGATCATTCTTCACAAAAGAACCAGAGAAGAACACTTTTCGAATGTTCGACATACGCATCATTGCTTGGCAATACAGCGTTGCGAACGGAAAGAGGAGCCACTTTGCCTCCTCGCTGAGATCCCAAGATTTGAAGGTGCACTCCTTGACGTAGAGTGCAACTGACTTGGATGGCTCAGTATTTGCCACAATCTGTCTGGCCCATTTCGTCTTGCGTGAAGCCTGCGCCCTGTTTCCATCCTCCATATCTCCCGAAAATGTAATACACTCGAAGACACGGGGCAACGCGACGGAGCAGAAAAAACGGCACACGAGTGCGAGGGCTGAGAAGATTTCAATGTGACGTTCTCTCAATGGTTGATCAGTTGGCGCAATGCAATCAAAAATCGCAAGATATATTTCGTTTGGGATTAAAGGCAAGTTGGTCTGACCATTTCGACGAAGAGGAGCTGATGCACAAGGTCGCAAGTTGAAGATTTATAGTTGATGATAGGAATGACTCACTGGACCAGTCAAAAGCCATGAAGGATTAGAATTATATCGCAGATGTCAAATGAACATGCTACAACGGCAGTGTAAGTTATCCCGATGCGCTCGGTTCGACTCGGTCTAGATAGTGGATACAAATACTTATAAATAAAGACCCCGAACATTCTACCCACGTGGTCCGAATTTCAATTTCGGGCTAGGCCCTGTGTAAATTGATAGCATGTGTCGTTGGACTGGGTCCGGAACCGTTCCCTGCTTGCTCACTGTGACTACCACTGTTACCTATGCGACGAAGAACTATGCTATGTTCGTATCTCTCCCCTCGTATTTCTTTGATCACAAGTCAGTCCATCACACTTGTCCGAGATTAATATAATCACCGCGAATTTCATTTCCCCGCACGCGACTTGTACCCCGGACAATTGTGCCGAGCTTGAGTTCTCCGCCATTTCGTCTGCCATAATACAATCCTTATTTCAACACAAAGTTCCCGAGTATACCATCCACCGATGCCGTTCTCAAAACACTTGCGATAGCGTTACTAATTTTGAATGGCACGCAAATCTACCTCTTAAGTACTAGTAACTCACTGTGATTCTCACCCATAATTTAAATTTTCTATCTTTCGAAAGCCCTTGAACCACGATGATAAAATCTACAGGCTCTATTATCCATATTGACATGAATCCACCTGTCTCTTGTCGACTATCACAGGGGTTCAGGCCTCAGTGAGCAACATCGAGTACCTGCTCACGCCGCGTGTCGAGCAATGCTTCAAGATCAATGGTATAGATCTAGACTAGATCCCAGGGTCCACAATCTCGTCACCAACTTAAATGCATGCAAGCTGTCTCATTGATGTTGTAGTGATCTGTTTCCTGTTATAATCTTCCTTCAACTTACTTACTTCTACTAGGCGGCGCGGAAACTCCGACTCAGGCTCATCTATCACCATTACGAGGCATGTGAGAGCTGGAATCAAACTGCTGCAGCTGATTATCCAAAATAAATACTGACTGACATTTCAGAGTAGCAACCGAAGTTCCCCTGTTTGTGGTATTTTTATGTTAGCGGCTAAACATGTGAAACATAAGACTATTTCAATGATGCTGGAGCGAAGTGACAATTATCGTGTCCGACGAAGATGTCGGGCGTAGATTTATAGCGCACAATGGTGTCGCCGTGCCGGGTATGTCATCGACCAGGAACACGACACGATAGGACACTTCTAGTTCTGCTTTGGCCGCAGTACTGATTCTCATAGCTGGATACATCCAAGGGGATGGCCAGATCTTGAGGGCGGTGTTAGTCAGGTCATACACGGATGACAGAGCTTCAAGTCAAGTACTATAAGTACAAGGAATATTCCTGTAGCGATGAGCACACGAATGACAGAGAGTACTAAAAGTACAAGGAATTGGAATTGACATGTTGTGAGAATGCCATGGACATTCACAGTTAGCGCTTGCCACTGCCAACAGCATCTTATCGACAAATGAGTAGTTGCCAGCAAGTTTTAGTACCGGGGTCAAATTCGGAGCTTCCTGTACTGGTTAAGAATAGATCCGGCGGGAACTGATGCGGCCGGCGGAGCATAGATCGAGATTCGCAGCCAAGGTTTTCGTCGGCCGTAAAATTTTAATCGATTTACATTTATAGCAATTTGCCGGCATGAACAAGGAATTTGAAATAGTTTTTAGCATATTGTTCCATGTGCACAACCTGATTCCGTATCTTTCTTTGCACTTACATACTCGCAATAACCGTACAAAAGCCGTTATCATTAACATGGGTATCTCTCCACCATTCGTCCTTCCCGACCATCATGTCGGCTTACGCTGAGCATTCGAGTGGCATTGTCTCAGTTGAAAAGATCGACCCTGAGAAAGCAGCAGCCCGTCAGTTCACTTCCACTTCAACAAACTTTGTATTCATACTCACGTGGGGGAATGTTATATCTTTAGTTGCAACCGGTGCTCTACACCTTGCTGATTTTGATGACCCAAATATCAACAAGGAAGAAGCTATTACTGGCGTTCTAGGTCAGTCCATCGTCTTCTTGAAAGCTAATATTCACTCTGAATAAATAACTATCGACCATCGCAGAGGATGATTCGCCTTATCCTGAAGTGCGGTCGGCCGTAGCCAACACCGATGACATGTCCATACCTGTTAGCACCCTCCGTGCATGGGTAATGGGTGAGTACAGAAAATTTCTCCAGGTATCATGTAGCTAATCAGAAGTAAGGCTTTTTCTGGGTTATCATTATCCCTGGCATGAACCAGTTCTTCTTTTTCCGATATCCCTCTGTCAACATTACAGGCATGGTCGCCCAATTGTTGTCATTCCCCATGGGTCGATTGTGGGCAGCTGTCGTACCCAATGTTTCAGTGTTCGGCATCCGCTTAAACCCCGGACCATTCACGATTAAGGAGCACGTTTTAATCACAATTATGGCTACCGTCGGATGGCAATCTGCATATGCGGTTCGTACAGTTACTCAGGGTTTCATCAACATAATTCATATCATCTTACCAGACCGACATCGTTGCGGTCCAGAGAGTGTTCTACGGTCAAACTTTCAACTTCAGCTGTGAGTCTGTCCAGAGTCTGAATAATATATTACTCGGTCTCATAACAGCATAGATCAATGGATGTTGGTTATGTCTACCCAGCTCATTGGCTTCTCACTGGGTGGCATTATGCGTCGATTCCTGGTTCTTCCGCCCTCCATGAGTGAGTCCTGCATCATATACTACCGTTTCAAGAGGATTAACACTCCAAATCAGTTTGGCCCACAAACTTAGTCACGTGCGCCCTATTTAACACGCTCCATGCGCAAAAATACGCTGGTATTGGCAATCACGGCGGTATTTCACGAGAACGTTTCTTCGTTTATGTCTTCTGCTCGGGATGCGCATGGTACTTCGTCCCAGGTTATTTATTCCAAGCCCTCAGCTACTTCACCTGGGTGTGCTGGATCGCTCCAGATAACGTCGTCGTCAACCAACTTTTTGGTTACGAAAGTGGTCTTGGCATGAGCATGATCACCTTCGACTGGGCCCAGATTACTTACGTTGTGAACCCACTTGCGACGCCATGGTGGAGCGAGGCTAACGTTCTTGTTGGCTTTGTGGCCTTTTTCTGGATCCTTACACCGATCCTTTACTACACGAATACCTGGTATTCTAAATTCCTGCCCATCATGTCTCGCACGTCATACGACAATATGGGCAATACCTACAATGTCACTAAAATTCTTGGCACCGATGGTACGCTCAATGTCACTGCATATGAAGCATATAGCCCTCTGTTCCTGTCGACGACTTTCGCAGTGTCTTATGGTCTATCATTCGCGTCGATCACTGCCACCATTACACACGCCATCCTCTTCTTCCGCAAGCAGATCTGGGCTCAGTCGCGTCGTTCAATCGATGAACAGCCGGACATTCATGCACGTCTCATGGCCAGGTACCGTCAGGTGCCAGAGTGGTGGTACCTCATCATCTTTGTGATCATGTTCGTTTTCGGCGTCATTGTCATTGAAGTCTGGCCTACCCAGTTCCCGGTGTGGGGCTTCATTCTCGCCCTTTTAATTGCTTTCTTCTACATCATTCCCATTGGCATGATTCAAGCTATCACGAATCAACAAGTCGGTCTGAATGTTATTACGGAGTTGATCGTTGGATACGCTATCCCTGGACGCCCATTGGCAATGATGCTTTTCAAGGCAGGTAGAGTCCCTGTGTTGTCTGGCGCAGTCGCTAACGTGCCTATATAGACATGGGGATACATTACTATGGCACAAGCGTTGCAGTTTGCCCAGGACTTCAAGCTCGGTCACTACATGAAAATTCCTCCCCGCACAATGTTTTTTGCACAGGTCAGCGCGGCTGCTATCGCTGGAACCGTGCAGCTCGGTGTGCAAGCTTGGATGTTCACCAACATCGTGGACATATGTAGCACGACACAGCGTGATGGTTTCGTTTGCCCCAATACTCAAGTGTTCGGCACTGCGTCGATCATTGTAAGTTTCAGTCTGATCTTTACTATGTTTTTGTTTATTCAAGATGGTCTGGTAGTGGGGTGTCATTGGTCCTCAGCGTCAGTTCTCCCCTGGTCAGATGTACAGCGGCCTCCTCTGGTTCTTCCTCATTGGCGCGTTATGCCCCTTCGCTGCTTGGCTCATTTCCCTCAAGTGGCCAAATAGCATCATTCGTTATATCAAGTATGTATTCATCCGTCTTGCTTGCACTCGAAAACTAACCATGAGCACGTAGCTTCCCCGTAATATTCACTGGAACTTCCTACATACCGCCAGCCACTGCCGTCAACTACGTGCCTTGGACAATCGTTGGTTTCATATTCCAGTATGTTATCCGCCGACGCCATTTCTCATGGTGGACAAAGTACAACTGTACGCATCTAATATCCACTCTCATTCATCCTGCTAACGCCCCGCAGATGTCCTGGCTGCTGGACTTGACTCTGGACTAGCAGTTTCTATCATCTTGATTTTCTTCTGCCTGCAATACCCGCGGAACGGCAGCATTGGCGCCAACAATGTCGCAAAATGGTGGGGCAACAATGTGTTCTTGGACACAGCGGATGGGAAATCCATGTCGTACTACACTATCAATGGTACCTTTGGGCCGTTAGCATGGTAGGGAATATTGTAGTTGTACATATAGGGTGTCTTGTTTATGTTATGAATATCAAATTTGGTGACTAGCCCACTCTTCCGAGCCCATTTTGGGGCTAGAATATGTGAGCACGGCAATATGACGAAGCTCATTCAAATCCAGATTAGACTTAGTCTCTCCAAGTCAGAGCAATCCTTTCAATAAAGGATTACCCCGTAAACCATCCTTTTACGCTTTTAAGTTGAACCTTCGAGATGCCGCATTACATTCATTGTCTTCTCGATCTTATTAGAATTATACATAGATACCAGACCTCGTGATAGTGACCTGTAAACCAGGCTACCTAGATCAAATGGCTAGAACCATACATAATGCATAATCACCACACAACCCGCTACTGCCGGTCTCTTTCACGCGACCTTCCAAGCCCAAAATGGACCTAGCCCACCAACCACGAACCGTCAGCAGCCAAACATGCCAAGAAAGGCACCAACACTCACCAAGCGGGTCAGGCCTCTCATGCATCGCCCCTGTCCACATTCCCAAAAACCCAATCGCCGCACCAGGGCCCCCAATTTGAACCGCCTCTGACGACCACTCTGGCTCTTGCGACCCCGCTGCAGTAGACACCTTCGAAATAATGAGCAATACGTAAGGTATCATAACTAGCAGGCTACAGAATAGGGCACTCACCATCCTCCATCGAATAGCTCCATCGCCGATCACGCTTACCGAACCAGTGACTTTGCGTAAGTCGTCTATACTGCGATCAGACCCTATAGATTCACCCTCGACGTGGATGGTTGGGAGGGGGCGGGTAGTGCTGCCTGGTGGGATGGGGGATTCGGAGTAGCCAGTTATGCGAATAGTGAGGGGTATGATTCGGCAAGCTTCTTGGATGCCGTCTTCGAGAAACCTGTCGGTTGCGAGCTGTAGTAGTGTCGGATCAGATGGTACGTTTCCCAAATGATGTGGCTCACATTGTGCACTGCAAAAGACTGTTCAGTATGAGAAAGGGTGAGATGAACCAAAAGCACTTACCCAAGAGTTCTCGGTAATCAAGCCAGCAAACGCATCGCCTGTGATACCCACAGAATTGAGTTTTCTGAAGAATTCACAGCACGAAACTTACTTCCAAATACCACTGATACCCGCCCAATCCCATCCTTCAACTGCATCCTGCTTGCCCTTCCCAGATCCCTCCTCCTCCCTAGGCCTATTTGCCCATGCATTCCAATACCCAGGCGACCCACCTATGCACACTGTATGCATCTTGCGCATATACGGCAAAATGTCACCCGTCGAAAACGCAGTCGAGCGGGGCGACTCAATAAACAACTCCCTCAGATTCGCCTCCACGACGATACGCGCAGACGCGAGCCACACATAGTCCGGTACGAGCTCATACGGTGCGATTGGTGGACTGAGATCAGGGACGCGGCGTCCATGCATCAGCCCCAAGTGCATCAGACCCAAGTCGTCCTCATCGTCATCGTCCTCGTCCTCGTCATCGTTCTCATTCAAGACTTCTAGTGGATCCGACACGAGGGGATGGGGGGTGTTGCGTCGCGCGGGCTGGAAGGGACCCCACATGCGTGTGGGTCCGAGGTAGCGCATATCGTAGACACGCCTGCGTGCGAGGATGCGGGCATCAGCGGACTGCTCTTCGGGGGTATATGATAGTGATTGGTGGTGTGTGCTGGGTGGGGAATGCATATCTTGGTCCTCATCAGGGGAGTCCAGTGTTGCTGATGTAGATAGTCCTGTCCAGATCCCAGGAACGGATATGTCTACGAGCTTGAGTGCTGGTGCGGCAGCGGGTATGAAGCCGGTACAACAGATGAGTTTGTGGAATAACTGGCCAACTTCGGACCCGCCCCAGTACGACGCAGGGGTTAGAGCGGGCTGGAACGGCGCATGACCCTGGACATCGAAGGACAACCTTGCCATTAGCGTGCGTGTGAGCTCAGGGGGGAGCCCAGTTTCTAACAACTTCTGAAGCCACGTCGCATTGACACCATCGAGCAAGGCACTATAATTGGCTGTAAGCAGGAGAAGAAGTGGTGGGAATGGGGGAGAGTTGATCATGGGTGCGAAGGGAGAATTGGACTCAGAAGAGTCAGTTAGGACGGTGAGAGATATGGGCGGGGAAGACGGGAAGGGTAAGGACGTGGTGATGACTGAGAGTAGTGCCTTCACTACGCATAATGACGACGGGTTGTCGAGAACCTTCAATTGCGAACTTACTGAGGCTGTCGTTTGGACCGAACGTCTGATATACCTAGCTGTGCTGATACGGTCGATGTATTCTTGAGCCCAGTTAAACTCCAAGTTGGGGTGGCCACCTGATATGGTGGTCAGATGATTCAGGGCTGGTCTGGGATCATCAAAAGTAGTAAGAAAAATCTCTCGCCAGAGGTGTTGGTCTGGACAATGGTAGATTAGGTCGTAGAAGAACTTGCTGGTCTGGGAAAGCGTTGCTATAGAATTCGGGTTCCCGGAGGCTGCGGACACGATGAGCACGGCTTCAATGAGTTCTGCTGGAAGGTCAACGATGGCAGAAACCATGTCTGAATAGTTGGTAGATAAGACCGAGCAACTTCACTAGCTCGCTGCGCAGCGAGTAATTATAATAACCCGGCTTCTCACGGGACGTGTGTAACAGCATCAGTAAGGCGCAGAACAATGATCTAGTATGAATTCAATGCAAATAATGTCGTGTAAGATATTGAGCAGACCGGTCCTCACTCTACAGTACCAGATGCCGTTATAGAGATTTTGCTGTTTGTGCGCCCACTCCTCGTGCCTTGAGCTTCAATATTTCTCACAACATCCATCCCCTCTTCTACTTCACCAAAGACAACGTGCTTGCCATCTAACCATGATGTAACCACCGTAGTGATGAAGAACTGTAAGGTATCAATACCTAATCCGAGATTCGCCAAATAGCCACTCACTTGAGAACCGTTAGTGTTTGGACCAGCATTAGCCATGGACAACAATCCAGGTTTTTCGTGCTTCAGCTTGAAGTTCTCGTCTATAAATTCAGTTAGCCATCGCATAGCAAGATAAACTTCAAAAAAAATCAACCTGCGAACTTCTCGCCGTATATTGACTTTCCGCCAGTACCATCGTGCCGCGTGAAATCACCTCCTTGAAGCATGAACTATAAAATTCATGAGCCATAGGGTATCGAAGAGTAAGAACATAGTTACAGCAGGGATGACACGGTGAAAAGTGCTTCCAGCATAGCCGAAGCCGTGTTGGCCCGTAGCAAGCTCCCTGAAATTTTTTGCGGTCTTCGGGACGACATCGTCGTACAGCTTGAACGTTATACGTCCCGACGGCTTGTTGTCTATGGCAATGTCGAACTAATTTTTAAACAAGAGTTGGTTTTGATGACACCAAATAACATTTATCGACACTTACGAAGACTCGCGAAGAGCTGGTAGTACATGGAATCAGCTGTCTATGAATGAGTGGAAAAACGTTAACTTACAGAGGCTTCGCAGTCGACGCGGAGGTCGTGAAACGACGAAGAAACGAATTTAACATGGGTTGATCAGACAGATATGATGCACCTGCAACAAGTACGAAGACACCTGCACCTGTCAAAACAATTGTTTTCTGCAAACCCATGCTACTCGACACAGCCACCACTTAACCGAAATAAAATCTAAGAAAAAAAATTAAACTAATAAATTATTTATCTACGTGAATTATTGGGTAATCGCTATGCATCATGCCACCATGGGGATCCGAATATGTTTCAAACATATATTCAACCTTCCATTGCAGGGAAGGACTAACTATGTATAGCCGCATGACCGGAAGACGAGCAGTGGCCTCACTCCAGGTGAATTCATGGTAAGTAATCCCGGCTAGGACATTCGAAACCCCGAGTAAACAAAGACCGAATAACCTCACGTCATTTATAACGAAAAGACACTAAATTCTACTCAACATCCTTTGCTTCAAGTTAATGTTACATCCATTGCAGAACAGTATATAATCTTCAACCGTGTATCCACACTGCACGCACGCCAGCTCCCCTTCCTCCTTGACTCAAGCGATGAATTATTTGCAGACGGTCATAAGTTGGCCGTGAACTGATCAATCAGATGAGCGTCGTGGCTCAACCGAAAATACGTAAAGGCGGGGCACACCATACATACTATATGTCCGAACACTAGTATGAAGGAACGCTTCAAGCTTCCATTGCCAGGGAAGACCCCATTTAATTGGAAGACGAGCAGTCTCAGTCGCGGCTGTCTGACATGACTTCTACAGCTATTTCATTGTCTCGAGCACTGATAATCTAGATAGTAGTATGGAGTGCGTGCTCATGAGACCTAGACTGAAATCATATGCGAAGTATATTGCACTACCTAATATGGATGCTCAATTATTATCTGCTTAGCTCAGGCTAGCATCGATGACCGGTGACCGTTCATCGAACTTGCTTCAAATTCTCGTTATTGTTTCGACATTATATACTACTGGTATCCGGTTGCTCGCTTCCAGCTGCCAAGATCGCCTAAAGTTATCCGGGTCCCCAGCCTATCACGTCGTTCCCCACTGGTATAAATGTTTCGGATTCATCATTCAGATCAGGCGTGTCTTCACCCATCACAAAGATGCGTCAGGTCCACCTTGCCGCGCTCCTTGGCTTTGCCGCTTTCGCCGCAGCTTTACCATCACCCTCCACGGATCATAACAACTTGAACCACCGCTCAACCAAAGATGCCAAAGTGCTAATCCTGGGAGGTGGCGTTGCTGGCGTCATTGCTGCGCGCACATTACACCAAAAGGGTATTGACGACTTCCTGATCGTCGAAGCGCGTAGTGAGCTAGGCGGAAGGATGCAGAATTATACTATCGGCGTCCCTGGAAAGCAGTACACCGTCGAAGTCGGTCCTAATTGGATCCAGGGAACCCAGACTGGCAATGGGCCAGCTAATCCCATCCTGACGCTCGCTCGAAAGCACCACGTTAAGAACCAGTATAATGATCTTGATGGCAGTATCAGTACGTTTACCAGTCTATTTTCATCTCATTTTATTTGCACTCATCACTAGTGAACAGCGACTTATGACTATAACGGGTTAAAAGACTATCGTGACGTCTTGGACGCATCAGTTGATCAATTCTCTCAAATTGTTGCTGATGCAGGTATGGCATCGTGGAGTTTGTCAGGTGTGCGTGCTAATGTGTTCCATAAGGGGAACGCGTCAAGATGCAGCAGGTCGACCTCGGCCTTCAAAGTGCGTACGGCATTACCAGTGCAACTCCAAAGAACATGTACGAGGCTGCTTGCCAGTATTATCAAGTCGATTGGGTGCGTAAATCTTTTCTGTCCAAGTCTACCGCGTTCCTAATACCAAACTCGTCAGGAATGCGAGTATTTCTTTCTTAGACGCCCTCATCCTGCTAATCATTGTAATCGCACGTCCAATAGATGCACAGGTGCGAGGACCCGATCACGCTGTTGATTGCAATTCTCACTGTCTTATTATAGGCTCCAGACCAGAATTCGTGGATAGCATCAGCCTGGGTATTTACATAGTATTGTAGTGTGCACCTACCAGCGCCTGATGATCCCACAGAACAACAACTTTACCTTTGATGTCGATATGGGTGGCTTCTCAGACACGAACAATCTCTGCATCGACCAGCGTGGCTTCAAAACCATCATCCAGGCGGAAGCTGCAGACTTTCTTCAACCAGAGCAAGTCTCCCTGAATTCCGTTGTCACAACCGTTGCATATAGCGAGGATGGGGTAACAGTCACATTACAAGATAATACTACTCTCACCGCGGACTACGTGCTTTGCACGTTTAGTCTTGGAGTACTGCAATATGGTGATATCGCATTCAAACCTACCCTTCCTTCGTGGAAGGTAGAGGCCATTCAGAGCATGGTCATGGTAGGTTTGCTATTGAGAATATCTTCCACGACTCAATTGTCCCCAGGCTACGTATACCAAAATATTCTTGCAGTTCGAAGAAAAGTTCTGGTTTGACACCGAGGTACATATGAACATCACCGTTAAACAGTGTTCTGACGTATCCGGAATAGATGGCCATCTATGCGGACAAGGAACGGGGGAGGTATCCAATTTGGCAGAGTCTCGACCACGTCAAATTCTTCCCTGGTTCTGGTCTTGTCTTTGTGACCGTCACCGTAAGTCTGCATGACTTGTGGCTCTGATTCTGTTGCTGATCCCACGGATCAGGGCGATTTCTCACTACGCATCGAGGCTATGAAAGATTCAGATGTTCAAGACGAAGTAATGGAAGTCCTCCGAGCTATGTACCCCAACATCACTCTCCCTGATCCTGTGGCGTTCCATTTCAAACGCTGGAACGCGGACCCTCTCTTCCGTGGCTCCTACTCTAATTGGCCCCCTTCTTTCCTTCCCGGTCACTCAGAAAATCTGAGGGCTGCGGTAGACACGAGACTCTGGTTCGCGGGTGAAGCTACGAGCTTGAAGTATTACGGTATGTGTTTTTCCTGACTGTGGTTCGTTTTTTCACGAGGGCGAAATTTTAACTACAGGTTTCCTTCACGGTGCGTATTTCGAGGGGTTGTACGCCGGAGAGGATATAGCCAAGTGTGTTAATGACTCTACATGCACGGGGCGGCCGCATTTGAATAGTGTGGTTGATGCTTCTCCCTATCCGTTCGTGTCTATCACGCCTTAGGTAGTTGTATTCGGCACCGTAACTTAATCGACCACTCTGTCTTTAGTGCTTTCAAATTTCAGTTGTTGTAGAGCGTGTTCTTCAGTGTCTTCACCACCACTTACCCTGCTTGATGCGGGCACATAGTAGCGGATACGCCGGTCCAACATTGTCGTCGCGTTATTTGGTAACGTCTTTGACCCACCACCAGTTACTCTTCATGTGAGGAACGACCTTTATTTACAGTGGTGTTTCTTCTTCCAAGCCCAGTACCTGAGTAGGTCCGTTATAAGTGAAGTATGGATGGTGACAGCCCGTGGCAAACATGATATGCGCACCTTCATGTGATCACTCGTAGAACTTCTGTTTCGCGAATGATAGGGTCCTTCCACCAGCACCGGTCATTGGTATGACCTCATTTTCGCGTAGTTGTGAGACACGATTATGCTGATACACAACTGGATTGTCGGATGTCATACAATTGTGAATTCTGTTCCGTCGTCAGGACACGCACAAAAGCTGCCCTCTACAGATACTTTATCTCCTTCCACTCCATTTGCCGCTTCACTTGTTTTATGTTTAACCTCATGCTGCATCATGCTTGGCTTGCGGTGCTCGATGACTCGAGACAACCCCGAACTACGAGCTTGGCACGATCTAACCATTCTCGAGTATGCGATTCAGCGTGCATTGATGGCGGCTGGTAGTTGCTCGATACGGCTGTGGTACTGATAGGACCTTGATGTTTAATGGCTCGAATCCAAGACTCCCAAAAAGTTTGGGTGGAATCCATCCGAGAAGTTGGAACAGATGAATCCTTGATAAGTTGTACCAGTAATCGTGGGAAGTATAGCATAGTATAAATTTGCTCTTATAGTATCTTTTATACTGTGAAGCATCTGTCTCCGCTCCGTTGCTCCGGCCTATACATCTCCATATCTACAGTTTTTCTACCAACAGAGTCATTTTTCCCGCGGCTCCATCCCTATTAGGGTACGGTTGAAAAATCGTCACGACTTTTCAACAGCTGTTTATAAACAGACCGCCTCGGGACCATTTATCAACAGGTGTTTTAAACACTTTTCAACAATTAGTTATTAACTAGTTGAAAATGATTTATCAACAGCGTGAATAACGTTTTTACGGTGAATAATTGTGAAAAACTAGAAATTCCAGTTGGTCACCCTCTTTTTCGACACTCGCACATTGTCCTGGGCCACTCGAACATTCTGGGAGCCGACAACAGGTACTGTAGAGATCAAATCACGCAATAAAGGAGAGCTAAGGTGAATATCTTCATCCACCTGCAAAAAATCATCCTCTGGCATCTCATCATCTTTGTGACAGTCTACGACGTCATCCTCAACATCATCCGGCAAGTCCTCCGAGTCCTCGCTGTCATCTCCAGTGTCCACATCAGGTGTCACATTGTCAGTAGCTGGCTTGACTCCTGTGGCAACAGTGCGAAGGAGGTCTCTGTTGATATCGCGGAACTTGACTGTAGGGCGGTAGGGTTCCTTGCGTGGTCTCGAGTTTTCAGCCTATAGTACAGTGTTATGTAAATTTCTGATGCAGCATATACTAAATACTACGCACCTTTGTACCATACCACTGGCCAATTTGAATCATATCAACGAGTGTTTGAGCATTTTGGTTGCCACGTATCGCTGAGTTGAGCCATGTCAGCTTTGAGCCTGTCCGCTCATCAGGCATGGAGTTGATCAGTACTGAGAAAATTTTGACAGCAAGAGCCTACAGAACAGCGAGTGAGTTAGTAGAACAACGAGTGAGTTAGTGTGACAGTGAGAATCAAGAAAGGTTGGCGGTGAGAGGGTGGTCCGGTTGTACTTTTTTGAGCGACTTTTCAACAGTGTTATTAACAGTTATTAACAGGTATTATAAACAGCTGTTGAAAAATATCGACTTTTCAACCGTACCCTAATCCCTATACCATGCCACCGTCACAAAGCCTCCCCGCACCACTATCCACGCAAGCACTAGAGCCCACATGAGGTACCAGCGCATCCGTTGCTCATTCCACCCTCTATACCGACAATGCTTGCCCAGAAACTTTGACTGTTCCAACGGCTTGCAGTGGCCAGTAGCGGCCATACGGCCCAACTGGTCACTCGCAAGACTTCATTAGCGTTTATTATCTGTGCCCCGCAGCTCCCTGCAACACGTTGAGCTCCAGCGCTTATCATAAGTGCCAAGCCATGCCGAATGCAGACTATCTAAGGCTCTTTATGTCCATTACCGCCCAAGAACCTACTTTCAGTTTCAACACATGTTCATCACATCTTTGTGATAGCTATGGCCGCCTGACTGGTTGGTTGTGTACTACCACTCATTTCTGCGAACTCTTCTCTTTTTTTTTTGCTCCATCGCTGAAACCCTACGTTATACTCATATCAAAACCATCAAGCGCCTCAAATCGTAGCCGAAAGCGATCAAACGATGGTGGCATAGACGGCGCCCCTGCGCCTACACTGACGAGCAGCCTCCTCTGGCAAAGGACACCGTAGCACCCATCGAGTGAGTTACGACTTTCCTGGAATCTCAGGGCCCCGCTTGACAGTGATGCAGTAAGGAGGAAAACTGTGAATCTTCGGCGGTGAAGTCTTCATCGGGAATGTGAGCATTTCTGCCTCAATGCTGTTTCCCCTCCTTACACAAATTGCAGCTCTGATTCTGGGCCCCCCCAGTCACCAGAACTTCACAAACAGGGGGATACTATTAATGATTCAACAACAGGCGCCTTAGCTAAGTACGTGAGCGGCTAAATAAGCCACAGAGTCACACCTGACGATACTGTTCCCGCAGAGTGGATGTCATGAAAGAAGTGTTGGAGGTTCTCAAGGACTCAACAATTGCCTCGAAGACCGGCAAGGACAAACGCTCTCGTTTCTGGGCGGCACATAAAAGAGTCGCTAGCGAACACGACGACGAGTTCCTTGAGCGATATTATAATGACATGGATATCGTGTTAGTCTTTGTAAGTTTCGCATGCTCGCCTTTGCCTTGTTTGGGTTGAAATATCGACGTCGATCAGTCTGGTCTATTCTCCGCAGTCAGCTCGGCTTTTATTGTGGCCATGGAGTCGAATCTCAGTCCAGACCCCAGCGTCACCACGAACGCCCTTCTCACGCAGCTCGTCCTAATCGGACTCGGCAACTTCACTGCAGCTGGATCTACGCCAGTAGCACCAGCGTGGTCGCCCTCTATAGCCCATTTAAGGATCCAATCCGTTGCCTATGCAAGTTTGTCCTTCAGTTTACTCGCTGCTTTTTGGGCCGTGCTAGGCAAGCAGTGGCTCGGATACTACAAGTCGCACAGATACGGCCGTGGCTCAGAGGAGGAACGAGGGAAGCGCAGACAAGAGAAGTTCGACGGTATTGTCACATGGCATTTTGATGCTGTCTTGCAATCATTCCCGATCCTACTCCAGTTCTCTCTTTTTCTTTTTGGAATTGCCCTCAGCGCCAATATGTGGTACGAGCAGCACACGATCGCCTGGGTAATCATTGCAACTACGGTCTTCGGGTTTTTGTTTTATTCCCTGATGGTGATGGCAGCTTTGGTATCTCCCGCATGTCCATTTCAGACGCCAGTATCGACGATATTGCGCATGTTTCACTTTCACAGTGAGATCATTTACAAGTTCTACTTATTTTCGGTCTGAGTCAAAATTACAGAGATCCTAAGTCCAATGGTCATTTTGGCTTCCCGGTATCTCCAGCAACTGGTGACGCTGGTGCACAGTAAGTTTCATTATCTTCAGCATGCACAAATTTAACCGTTTTTTGTCAGGTGTGCTGCAATCAGTGTTAGGCTTCCTGTTCTACTGTCGAAGGCATGTTAGACGTTGGATATCAAAACTATTAGGTGTCATTCTTTGGTATTATCGCATAGCACACCCAGCGCTCATATCACTCCAGGCTCTGTGTCTGAGGTCTACTCATCCGTATGGCGCTGTCTTCAGCCATTATTCAACGTTTTTCAGCGCCTTCTACGCTGGCGGCGCTCTTCGACAAGGGACGTGGACTCTGAAGCACAAGTCTCTGATCAGAACCTGGATATTGTAACCACGAATCAATACCTTGAGCTACCGGACATACCTACCAGTGATCTCGAAGCACCTAGTATCATGTGGCTGATCGAGACATCCACCGATCCTGAAGTAATTTACGCCGCTGCTAGCCTCGTTTTTGATGTCGACTGGCCTCTGAATCTTGACATTCCAGACACGCTGCATCAGCTGTATGATATCTACATGACCTGCTTTGACGTCCAAAAGCAAATCATACCGTCGTTGGAGGAGAAGGCATCGGCCTGTACAAGGGCTCTTTGTCACCTGTATTGCCACTATATTCTTCAGGGATATTACAACAATAGATGCCATATCGCTGTTGCAAAGATGTTTGAGAGGACAAAGGTCGATGACAATATGTTTATTGCGACAACCAAGCTGTTCATTGCGAGATATATACCGTGGACCGTGGATGTCTCGCACTCTTCCTTTCCAATTTGTTACAGGGAAAGTGGATGAAAATATAGAAGAACTCGCTACGACAGTGATATCAAAATTACTATGTTCTCCTTCTCCGTCGCCTCAAATCATAGCTAATTGCACCCTTCTTGCCTGCATGATGGTCGGGGTACAGTTTGATAAGAAGGACATCGTTCGGGTCGATAAAAGGTGCTGTTGACTCATTTGATGGTCCTTCTACTATTCTTAATGAAGAGATTATGTAGTTCTGCTCTGCCTCGACTTGGGGCCTCTCTTTGGAAGCAGTTCTTGAAATTTTTGGCATTGGAAGGTGTTTTCGACAAAGACAGCACAGCAGGTGTCCGCCGAGCATGCAACTTCCTTGATGCTATCTATCTTGTGCTTGCGCCTGATCTGCCTTGTACATGCGAAGCATCCATGCGATATGGATGCTTCGCGTGTACAAGAAGATCTATTCACGGGCGAGGTCATCGGGATGGTATCAATTGCCAGCGCTGCAAAAAGTACAGCGCTTCAGGTTTGTCGTCGATGTTCATGGATCGATAGACCTTGCAAACCCTGACTGGCTAGGGAAGCATCGTATCTTGTGGCAAGGTAATTCCCACTCATCAGAAGACTTCGACTGGCTAGTGGACTATTTCGGCGATGTTTGTTCCAACGACCACGAGACAGCAGGTGACATCCTTATACTACTGAGTAGTATGAGAGTGAGCTGCAGCCCCGCCAAACAACGTCTATACATTGAGAAGCTCGTCGCCTGCATGGACAGCAACATGCCTCTCCGTTTACGTTAAGCTGCCCTTCGTGCTGCTCACAGTTCCCGTGAATTCCTGGCCTCCATTGATGTTGTTGATGATGCGGACATGGTTTTGACCGATTTGTCCCTTGCTATCCTTACTGCGGTTCGTCTGCGACCAGGTACAACACCCACCGATGATAATCCTCACTACTTCAGTAACGAATGCAACTTGTGCTACCTCGAATTGATCTTTCGCCTGGCGAGGAATTCCTACTGGCGCCCCCATTTGCACTGCCAAATGGATCGGGCCATTAGGATGATCACACGGTGTTGCGATCCATGGAGGCGGCATGCCTTCTACCTCGTTGGTTTCTTCCTCCGAATGACATCTGAAGAGGCATGTGCCACATCACTCAGTTCTATCAAAGAGCAACAGTGGTGGGACATGATCACAGTGGCATGTCATCTTGCTAGTTCCACAATCGATGACACACACTGTGTCGAATTCCTTCCTGATCTTGTGGAAGGAACAAAGAAGTACATGCATGTCGCTTCACAAGATGATATCCGGAAGCTCATCAAAGATGTGGATGATCTTATCGGTGGGCTGGAAGGGCTAGAGCAGAGTGAGGGGGCTGTCAATGCTATGAAGGAGTTGAAAGGTATGGCGAAAGACATGCCTGACAAGTTTAGTAGATAGTTGTTGGGCGCATGTTATCAGTCCCCTTACTATCATCACAAGCGCTTGGATCTCATGGGATAGGAGGAAGGGAAAGTGGGTAGTACGAGTGAGGGGTTTTAAATGAGGAACTTGACTGATAAATTCGAGTTGAGGGTCACCTATGCATTTTGATTATGGCCAGGGGTTCCACACACTAACTAGACAGTCGCCGGCAAAGTTGTATTTGACTACTGCCATCCGTTTATCGGTCGGACTTCCTTTACGAAAACATAGGACTCGATTCAGTAGATGAGTAATCCCAATTCTAATGATGCTCCATTATCATAGAGTCAGTCCGAGCGTTGTCGTCGTAAAAGAATAGGTAGGAGTCACACAGAATGTCATCTCCTCAGGTACCATAACATACAAACAGAGAAACATATCAATCAACTGATCTCGTCTCAATTGAGTGCTTCAAGATTGGACGGTTAACGACCTCATTCTTACGTAGTTGTGAGACGTAGTACGCAATCGGATCGTCGGATGTCTCACAATTACGAATTCTGTTCCATATAAAAGTTGAGATATTCCTACTTCATTTGCCACTGTTCACTTGTTTTACGTTTAACTTCACGCCGCATCATGCTTGGCTTGCGGTGCTCGACGACTCGAGACGATCCCGAACTACGAGCTTGGCACGATCTAACCCGCCTCTCGAGTATGCGATTTGGACTGCTTTGACTTCTTCTGCCAGGGACGAGGTTGGTTGGCTGTTCGAAAGGCCTGGTGATTCGAATTCCGCTGCTGTATCTTGTCATTCAAACCACGCACTTGGTACGACCTAGCCGATTTCGAGTGTGCGTTCTCAACTCAGACTACCTGTGTTCGCGATGCTGTGGCTGGGTTCGAGTTCGGATGATAAGGCACGTTTTTCGGTGGCCTTTTACGACTTTGATAGTTATTCAACATTAATGTCTCGATCACCCCCCGGAAGCGATTGCTCCGACGATCTCCGGTTCTCGAAACTTTGCTCATCTAGATTTCCTTCAATTCCGGCTTTCACATATCACAGTGGGGTCGTTTGACCTCTCGAATCTCAATAACTGGGAGCCCGCCGACAATCGAATCATTGAGTCGCAGGACGCCTCTTTTGCATTTGGCTTGAGATGTCCGTACTACGATCTCGTCGACCTCTTGGGAAGCCGACCACCTTCGAGCAGGTTCTTATGTTGCCCTTCGGGCTCCGATCAACCTCGAGTGTCGCTTCGGACGCTGACTAGGCCGGCAGTTACATTTGATCGAAAATCTACTTTCACTTACTGTCTGAATTTTCTCTTGGACGATGACTTTCCCTTACTCTTGGCATGGTGATTACTATGTTTCACGGGAGTGCCCACTGCAACATTCCGCATTGATCTTGCTCCTCCGTCAATGCGAGTCCCGACGCCTTTTCGTGTACATGGATTCCGATTCCCATTAGTGCAACATTGTATAGTATTCACACCCGGTCCCGAGTTCACACGATGTATAATGTCCCTTGAAGTAAGCCCTAGGTAGCAAGGCATGGATCCCGTTCTTTCAAAGTGAAACTGTGGCCATTCGATGGATGGGGTTAGCCGCTCGACAATTCGCCCACAGTACACCCAGGTCTACGGCGAGCCTCTCATCTTCCTTTCCTAAAGATCTTTAATGACCCCCAGCCTTTTTTCCAATGAAGGTGGATATTATCCCCACCATCTGATCACCGCAAACTTCTCCTCTGCTGCCAAAAGGGCCTCTTCCCACCCTCAACGGTCAACCATCTGATCGAGGCTTCAAGTGCATGCCATCAACCATACTGCACCGATGTGAAAGGAAAAGATCCCACTGCCACACTGATGAAGTACGAGTCTAGATGGCTATCGTATAGATGTTCGGTTCCCATTGCTTTGTGGTAATTGAAATTCTTCCAGGTAAGTTCATTGCCTATACGTTATCCTATAAGAACTCATGCGTACATGATATAAATGTTCCTAAGAGAGTCTGAATGATGTTGTCCAAGCATATTGTAGAATGGTACACGATGCGAATTCAGAGCAATACCGGGCTCATTCTGAAAGGTTGTCTACTAGCCGGTGAGGAGATTGTCGAGATTGCGGGCAGAGATGCGCTGGATTGCAGCATGAGGATTGTGTACTCAACTCTATTCATTTACATCTTGAACCGAGATAGTTGTGGGGTATCTTAAGTCTGACGAGTCGCATCCTATCATGTCGTAATTACGACTCACCTTGTACGATAGCATTCTCGATAAAGTAGAGTCCGTAAGATAGCGTCCTTTGCTGCTCGTTAAGGCATGTAGCTTGGTCAATTTCCATTTTTAGTCTCAACTGCCCACCCGATCATAAACCTGTCTACACCACCTATCACCTGGTGCCTTTTCACGCAAGTCACGCATTACCGCCTATTGTCAGTGTCCCTCTTACAGATCACTTTTCGTTATTGGTTTCCAAATTTTCTCTTCATTTCTAATCCTTTGTGACAGTGTTCCATTAGTTTGTCCCTCGAACACTAAGACCAGTATATTTCAACCTACATCATTTCTTTCTGACGGCCAACCGTCTGCAGTTCGAGCTTCTCTCCTCTTGAAAGAGTTTCAGCACTATTCAGATGATGAGGATGATGGATAAGATGAGGCATTGTCAATGTTTCCGGTATGACTGTCTTCGATGTTGTTGGAAGAAATTGACTTTTGATACATGACAGAGTTGAGCCCCAGGTAGTTCTGCAGCAACTTCTGCTCGCAACACTACGTTTAAACCAGTAGGCTTGTGCCAAGCAGAGTGATATAGTACGGCTACAGAGTGTACGACGGTTACCGATGCTCCAGGTATGTAAAGGGGTGAGAGAATAACATAATTGACAACCACAGCCTTGCATCTCAAAGATTCAGGCGCCACGAGTCAGCCACACAATGCGGCTGTTCTGTTAGATTCACACGCGTTTATATTCTTGCCGTTGTAATCACAGTTCGAGATAGACTCTCTCGGTTGATCTCTTCAACCATCAGCCACCTTTTCAGATGCTCTTGTACCATGTCCTCCCCAAGCCAATGCGCAAAATGAGCAGAGCAGTGGAGGCGCCCGTAGACCTCACCGGTCATATTCTCCGGTTAGATGACCATCCTGTGGCTGGAGGATCTTTCGGAAATGTCTACAAAGGCATCTACCAAACCACGTCAGGTCAAATTCAGGTATGAGCACCTTGATTCTGCATGTGGAACCATCAAAATGCAATGTTGCTTCTCAGGTTGCTGTGAAGGCTTTGCGTTTTCTGCCTAGCGCAGATGATATCAGGGTCAGTGGGATTTGTTCTCAACCATTCATTCAGAACGCTTAATTCCATATTGTAGAGAATCCGTCGTGAGATTAAAATATGGATGAAATTAAAACATCGGAATATCGTGCCATTCATAGGCGTAACGGCGGGATTTGGACCCCCTGAGACCATCTCTCTTGTTTCGCCCTGGATACCCAATGGAACGCTGACAAATTTCTTGGAAATTTATGGTGGAAAGTTACCACTGATATCAAAGTTATGGCTGGTGAGACCTATCTGTCATATTAAGTGTGAACTTAATCATTAAGTTATAACAGCTTCATGATATCGCAGCTGGTTTAAATTATTGTGGGTCGTTTTCCGAGTTCATTTGTACAATCTTACACCGACTTTTTCAAGTGCACTCATTCCCTCTCATACACGGAGATCTCACCGGCGTAAGAGAATCATTTTTTTGCCCATTTGTATTTGAATTAAATGGACTGTAGAGTAATGTCTTAATAAACACAGAAGGCATGGCATGCCTCGTGGACTTCGGACTTTCTACAGTCATGGGAGGACTTGAAGGTGGATCTTCGATTGCTCCGTTATCCCACCGTCCCGGTGCAATACGGTGGACCGCTCCCGAGCTTCTTGGAGATCCAGAGATTTCCTATTCACCTACACCGACAAGTGATATCTATTCTTTTGGCAGTGTGATGCTACAGGCAAGCTGCCTTCTGTCACTGAGTTGTCTTTGACTTGACTAACTATGTTTTCCAGATCCTCTCTAACAGATTTCCGTGGTACACATACAGAGGCATCATGGCTGAATGCCGCATCATAGCCAAGCTGATTGTAGGAGAAACTGCGCCTCGACCGGATGATCCACCCATTTCAGAAAATCACTGGGTTCTTATCTCAGAATGCTGGCGCCCGATCTCGAGCACAGAAAATCGTCCGACAGCTGTACAATTGATTGACACCATCAGTCGAGAGATCGCTAATTGTTCAGGTAAAATAAATGATGCATCCCGTATGTTCCGATCTGAACAGTTACCTGTAGTTGCGTACAAAGACTCTCGTCTCCCCTCCAAACCATTACCTGGACCCACAAGACACAATCAGCTGCCGAGGTTCTCTCGCCCGACTGAGGATGATTCAATTTTCTCATTTTCTCCCCCAGACCACGAAAACGACATGATTATGCCTCACGCCCCTGGAACATTGTCGCAACAAGAGCTCACCAAACCTTGTCACAGAAATCCTCCTATAAACACGCTTTTCGTGGGCAATCTCCCAAGGAGTGGGGATTATGATGACCATTTTGAAACTCGATTAAGAGCCTTATTTTCGCCGCGCCCAGGATATAGAAGTTTACTATTCACCTGCAAGAGTGACGGGCGGATGATGTGTTTTGTTGACGTAAGACATTCTATTCCACCCACAACCTTCTGATTTATGGGATGGCAGTTTCAGGACGTACATTATGCCACCATGTCTCTCAACGACCTCACTGGTTCCACTCTCGGCGGGCTCATAAGAAATGGTGGTATCCGTCTAGCGTATAGTAAAACATCAATGGGTTCTTGCAGGCCATATAGTGCGGGTACAGGCGCACATGCAACTCCCCCAAGCTTCGGAACTTAAGCATAAGTATTAATTAGCATGTATGATAATGTACTTCGCTGTGATGGTACAGCATAAATCATATATCCTCAAGTATTCAGCTGTACTAGATTGTATGTATCGCAAATGACTTGTGTCGCCTCGGTAAAACCAAAAAAGTCGCGTGGTCCAGATCTGATGGTGAAGTTACAAGCCCAATATTTGGTCGGCTACTATATAGTACATCGAACTCGCTTGCGTGCAATAAGTTGGGTCACACCGAGAGACTGAGAAGCGCACCGAAATCTGCCGTAAGACTACAAAACCAGACCGTTCTTGACCCACTAAATCATTCAGAACTTCATGCTTTTTGGAATACAAATTTGTTTAACGTCCAGTCAACGACAACCCATGAAACCTCAACTCACTGGTCAACGTTCTGCGTACTAAATGTCTTGATACAGTGTTCCTCATTCTCGCCTTGTCCACATCCCGCAAATCAATGTAAACGAGACCCAGTCAATTAATGACAGAAACAGTGATGAAGGAAACGTGTCGTCGACATATAGACTGGAATGAATTTATGGCATCTATCTCGACGATGCATTTTTAGTCGTATACTTTGTGACCGAATGTCAAGTCTAAACGGAGACACAACTTAAGATGCCCATGCTCGAGGAATGGTCTCCACCAAAGGCGATGTATGCGCATTTCTCTGAACTACCAGTGATGTGATTTTCGTGACGGCAAGGTACAGGATTCTTTTGACCGGGGGGTACTTACTACTACGAGGGGTTGAATGATGTTGAATATCAAAGAAGATAGTGGTTTAAGTTAGTGTACCGCAGACACGGGATGCACTGGACTTCCACATGCGAATGGCCCGTCACTGGTTGATGTTCAACCGATATTATACTTGGGTCATAACAATAATAGATGTCGATCAAGACGTATAAAATGATTCAGACACGCTAATAACTGATTAGTCAGCACTCGCAGCTTTGCCACTTTCATTGAACGCATTTATCTGCAGGTGCATCTGCAGGCCGTCACTTTCGTCATGGTATGGTATGATTTCATTGTCCCATCGCGCACCCGCTGAAGGCTCAAAGTCAGCACTTTTCAACTTTCAATCTCTACTTTTGGTCATCTTGTTGATGATCTGCACTTGTACCTACGTTCGTGCAGTTGCCCCACGTCTGGTCGACAGAAACAAGGCAGGGTATATTATTCTTATTAACTGTAAGAGTGTCTATGAATGCTGAGAAAGTAAACAGATTCCTCGGACTGTTCTTCATGTCTGCACGGATAGGTGCGTTTTCATACATGCGATTTCCTGCCGGCTTCCTAAAGAACAGCCCCAAATCAACATCTTTACAGGAGAACGCCTCTCCCCATACGTCGCATTAGCATGCGTGGCTATGGCGGTGACAATGCTCGTACAGTAATCATACAGGGTTATACTACGTGTACAGTGATGAAGTTGACCTATTCGCCGTCCGCTCGACTATCGACGTGCCATCACGGAACCGTGTTCGAAACAGTACGTTTGCATTTGTAAACAGGCCCTCCTTCAATGAAACGACTATAAATTGGGAGCCCTTGAAACGTGTTCGGAATAGGTGGCCAATATGCTGAGTATGGGAAAGGTCGAGAGCAGCATCGATTTCATCAAGAATGTACATGGGTGCCGGCTTGAATTGGAGAAGGGCCATGATGAGAGAAAGTGCGATCAAGGAACTGTACAACACTCGTCAGTCACAATATTTTACTGATAACTGTTTCGTACCGTTGGCCACCACTCAGTTCGGTTAGACTTTGTTTCCAAACAGTCCCCAGCTGTACTTTCACCTCAAGTCCCTGCATTAAGTCTTGACCTTCTGGAGGCTGAAGTTTGGCGAAATTGCCAGGTAAAAGTTCAGCAAAGATGCCACCGAAGTCACTGCAAAAGAGGATGAGTGCCGATGGCCCGACGGTGAAGGAATCATTATACCCATTCACTTTCTCCCATGTCTTCTGGAGAGCGTCACGCTTATATCGGTCCAGTTCTTCTATGGTGTCTTCGATCTTTTCTTTGTCCTTCAGAACTGTGGCCAACATCTTCTTAAGGTCCAATTCTTTCTTCTCGACACTTGTCACAAGTCATTCAAATCAAATCAGTGTCTTGCTGAAAAGACTTACGTGTCGATCATGTTCATGACCTTCGGGTTAACTTTCTTTTTCATCCCCTTCTGCTTCTCTTCAAGTTCGTCCGCTTTGGCTCGCAACGAAGGCATATCTTGATCAAACTCATACTGTGAACCGGGTTTGCCAAACGACCTAAGAGAAATGTCAAGTATGTTCAAAAAAGAGCAGGGGATCACCCACTGGTATTCATCCCGAATCCACTCATGCTGCTTCTCCAAGTCGGTCACCAGTTTGGCCTGCGTGACCTTATCCTTTTCAAGTGCGACAACATCATGTTCCAACTTTTTCAGTTCGATTTCTGCGTCAGATACTCCCTTCTTCTGCTCACGAATAGCATTCTCCAGGTCCTTGAGCTCGTTGTCGAATTGAGTCAGCGTTGCCCGTTCCTCCTGAAGCTTGTGCTCCGCTCTTGCGTGGTCCGCCTATGTTACATGAGAAGGATTTGCCGGGACGCTGGATTGGACAGAATCGTACCTCGTGCTTGGCAAGTTTAGTATTGAGCGTTGCCATGTCTTTGTGAAGCCTGGCGATTTGTGCATGAGCACCTTTGATGCTATCCTCGGCCTCCTCGATATCCTTTTCCATTTGTTCTAGAAGTCATTAGCGAGTAGAACAATAAATTGAAAAGCTTCCCTACCAAGCTCGAGTACGGAGGTTTGATGTTCCTTGTGCTGCGTCTTTACCACGACAGCTTGTTTCTGAAGAGCTGCCTTTTTCTTGCTAATCTCGGCCTGCATAGCTGGTCAGCGTACCTGAGGGAAGGAAGGATGAAGTACTCGCTTTCAATTCATTGATCTTGCCTTCCTTGTTGTTTTTGAACTCGTCCATGTCCTTTTCGAGCTTACTGCACTCCTCCTTGGCGACCTTTTGTTTCTCCCTGGCTGCCTCGACAGCCAATTTTAAAGCACCAATCATCTTCTTCAACTCTTCTACCTCAGCACCGAGCTAGGTGATATCGGTTGGTTATTTAAATATTGAACTGGACGAATGATGATGGCGACTGTACCCACCCTCACAGCGTTGCTGCCTTCTGCCTGCTGTTCCAAAAGACTGACTTCATGCAGCTTGATGTCGAGTTCGCGAGTGAATTTTCTCCATGATTCTCTCTTATCTCGATCAGCCGCTTCTGCTCTTTCAAGCTCACTCAAACGAGACTGTGCATCCCCCAGCTTGCGTTCTGCCTCGAGGAGTTCTTGCACCCTTAGCAGTATGCCACTTCCGCTTGGAGCTGCTCCTCCACTAAGCGTACCAGAAGGGTCATACTGGTCGCCGTTCAAAGTGACAGACTTAACCTTTGCACCGAATGTGACCGCATTGGCAGTTTCAGCGTCCTCACACACGATGGTGTCTCCGAAGACAAATGCCATGGCGCGAGCCACTTCTTCCGTGTAACCAATGAGCGATAGGGCCAGGTTGGCCTTACCCGGTGCAAGCTGGTTAACCTGCGCTAATCTCTGGTGAAAATGAGGATATTCCTTCACTAGCTAAGCCAACAAGAGTCACACCTGAGCATTTAAAGCAAATGAATTTATTTTGTTCAATGGAATGATAGTGACGCGCTTCTTCAGCTTTCCGTTCTGGAGGAGGTCCTTGCCAACTTTCTCGTCTTCAACGACAACGTTGTAGAGCTTGCCCCCGGCAACGATTTCAAGCGCCTGGGATTTGTTTTGGTGCTGGGGAGGGATCGAAGTCAGGTTAGCGACCAATCCCTTCACCTTGGTGCGGTCAAAATTCGGGTATGGCATCGAGTAATCAAAATTCAATGACGATAGGCGTTGTTTGACTGCATCGCGCCCCTGTATGGCTTTATATATAGGCATAAAAAAGAGCATAGAACATACCTCGGTAAACTGTCGGACCTGTCCCCTTGCGGTCGCCAGAGAGACTTGACTTTCTTGCTCTCGTTCGGCGCTCCAACCACAGTCAGTAACTTTGCGTCTGAGCTTCTCGGCTTCTGTCCGCATATTTTCCATGTTACGCTTCCCTTGGCCTGCTTCCTTCTCTACGTCCTTCCACTTTGCTTCCAATGCCTTCAGTTCCTTCTCACTCATGTTGAGTTTCACGCGATTTTGTTCTTCCTCAGCCGACCCTTGGGCCATGCGGGCTTTTGCGTCTGCAAGCTGACCCATGTAGCCACCTCCAGAGTTTCCGGTGTTGCTTGATGAGAGACCAGTAAGTAGCGTCTGCAGTAGCTCCTCTGATTTCGATAGCGATCCTTGTGTTTCGTTATGCTTCGATTTAACCGACATGTAAGACGATTCGAGTTCTCGGGCTTGGGTACGCTTTTCCTCCAGAGATTTAAAGAGCTCTTGAAGTTCTGCCTCGGCACTGGCGACACTTTTCTTTTCATCAGTGATATTACCGTTTGCGAGGTCGACCTGGGTTCGAACTTTCACCAGCTCCTTTTCCAGGAGCGCTACCTCCTCCTCCATCTTCTTGAACCTACCACCTTTCTTCCGCTCAGCTTCCCGTTTCGCGTTGACCTCCTGCATTTCCTTCTCGGCTGCCTTCATCTCCTTGATAAGCTTCTTCTTCCTCCTCTCTGTCATTTCCATCTCTGCTTTCTTGTTCTCGATATCATCTTGCGCTTTCTCTACCCTCTTATTGGCGGCTGTCCATTCCCAAGCGCGCAATTTCCTGCCAATCTTCTCCAGTTCCGTCCGGGTCTTCTGGAATGCAATAAATTGACGTTTCTCTTCCCGGAGTTTATCTAGCTTAGGTGTGATTTCCTCCTCAAGGAGAGACGTTATCTCCTGCACGCGCTTCTCCTTCTTCGACATCGTCTTCTTGGCCTTGTCCTTTCGATCCTCGAACATGCGGGTACCTGCTGCTTCTTCTACCATGCCAAGGATTTCTTGCGGACGCATATTAAGGACCTGGTTAAAATGTATAATGTAAATGTGCGAAAGCGATAAAACTGAACACACCTTGGTGATGCGGCCTTGCATGATGAGGAAATTGGGATTGTTAATATTCAGCTGTACACTCTGGAACAAAGTCTGTATATTGTTCTGCTGCGATTTGTGACCATTCAAAAGGTACTTTGATATGTTTGGAAGCGCTATCTGTGGAAGACGTAAGTTTCAAGCACAGATGTATCACAGACTGTGAACGCACTTGACGCGTGACTGTAATCTGCTTTAAGTTCTCAAATCCAACAGGACTCTTCTCTCTATCTGAGTTGTCAAAGACGATCGTTACGCTGGCCTTGGTAACACCAGCTTGGCCTCTCTTATAAATAAGATCTTGTTGGTTTTGAGCTCGCATCTGCGGCGCGCATAAGTCTAGCGGTTAATATAAACCAAAGACAGCTTGTGCTCACTTGTGACATATTGGTGATACCAAGCACAAAACAAATCGCGTCAAGTATATTGGACTTGCCAGATCCATTGAGGCCAGTGATTGCATTGAATGATGGATCCCAACCCGTAATCTGAGTTCGGACTGGATATGATTTAAAACCTTTAGAAATAAATGACATCTAACAACTCATTTATTTACTTAAAGTCATACCTTCGACCACAAGTTCTTCTATCCGCATGATTTAGGTTTGGTGTTGGATATGGTAAGACGCGACGCGACGCGTGTATTGAGGCGGAGATTCATTCACTTTCACGTGACCCATCTTTTGCACAGAAATTTTGAGCCAAGAAATGTTCCGTAAGTCATTACGCACTGATTGGTAAGCCTGTGGGTGTGACAATTAAGCGCGGGGGATTTGGCGTCTATCAGTTTAGCCGTTCTCAAGATACATGTCAGCTATAGAATGTGATTCGGATCGTTGCATCACTAGCCATAAGTCCAAGTCGAATATTCAATGTTCAATATTTGTATTGATCAAAGCGCTCGCAGAATTTTTAGCGCGGATTAGCGCAAATACTTCCTTTTCGCTTCATTTTTTGCGTCAAACTTAAACATATATGAAGCTTGAGGGCGAACAGATCCTCTCTTTCAAACGACCACTAGATTGTCGGCGATTTGACCAGAACAACTGCCACCCATAATCCAGTGTTCTTCCTATCATGTCGCTGTCAGATGTCTCGGACTTGACAGATTTATCTTCTGACGAAGATGACTTCCCGCCATTCAAAACAAGCCGGACAACGGCGTCAAAGAAAGGCACCAAAGAATACAAAATTTCAGGCGTCCTGCGTGCGCCACGGACCACATCGTATACAGCCAAGTCACTCTACGGTAAGGCGAGCGGCTTACTAGAGGTGTTTATCGTGCATTACCCTTCTCGCAGACCAAATCATCGACAATGCGATTGACCTTGACCCAGAATACCAACGTGGTGAGTCTCTCGCCCTGAAAACGCGGCTCTCCTTTTACTTTGCCCGCAACATCTTCTGATGCCCCATCGCGTCCACAGATGTTGTATGGCCAGAGCTAAAGCAATCCGGTCTTATCGACTCGATGCTGCGAAACTACTACATGCCCCCAATAATATTTGGCAAGTCTTTTTACCTCCCTATTCAACTCATACATTGATAGGAGGGCATCACTAGCGGTGTCGACAGCTGATGATGGCAGTGAACTGCGAACTTGCATCGATGGGAAGCAAAGGCTGACTTCAATACAAAGGTATATACGGTAAATGAACAGCACAGAGTATTCGCTGATATACCACAATTTTTGATTCAGGTTTATGGATGGACTGGTTTGTAATTCTGTCATCTGCAGTGTCATCGCCTCGCTAAGTTTGGGTTTACTAGATTCCACGTTAGTCAATACATGCTTTTTCTGCATGCACTTACTCAACTTGGCACTCTGTTACAGATAAAGATTCGTACGTCCCTCTAAGCCCCCTATGACGCGTATTATTCAGTACTGTCCAGGTTCACAAACGAAAGGCTTTGGTACAGACCAAGCCTTGCTCAAGCTAGGCGAAAGGTCCTTCCCAAACAACTCATCCATCAATTTTCGAACAAGCAAATTGTATGCGTCGAGTACAGCGACATCAATTCAGATCAGGAACGTGAGATCTTCCAGGTAGGTGCTGGAGCCTCGTTGCATGCTACTAGCTTACACAATAATTAAGAGAGTACAACTGGGGGTTGCGCTTACTCCTGCAGGTCAGTACTGCTTTTTTCATTATTGTACAGTAGCTTGATGCGCATGTTGTAGAACGCATGCAAGCAATTGTTGGCCCTTGGCCCACGATCATTCGGGAGATTCAAAGCCAAGTACTTGGTGAAGATGGGTTTCAGGGTTACCTTGACTGGGGTCATGCAAGAGGACGTGACTTTCAATGTGTAGCATCTATAGGCTACCTCATTGAGAACCATCCCAAGCCCACTGTTCCCTCCGCCCCGACACTTGAAAAGTGGCTCTTAAAGGGCGACCCTGTCCCTCCGAAGCTCCGCGAGGACTTGCTAGATACGTTCCGTGTCTTTCTCGTTCTTGCTCGGGACCAGAAATACAGTCGCTCGCTCAACAAGCCTACTCGTGTTTCTCCCATAGAGTTCGTGATGATCGGTGTCCTAATTTACCTCTTCCGTGATCGACTGTCCCTTACACAACTTTCCTCTGCCATTGAAAAAATGCGAAAAGATGTGCGCGACGAACACAAAGACATTCGCGCAAACGGCAGGATCACCAAGCATATGGTGTCATTCATGAGCAAAAGACTCAAAATATCCGAGTTAAAGACTGATGGGGAAGGTGACAAACCGGCCGCTGGAAAACCTACAAAAGCCAAGAAACGCAAGAGGGTCGCGGAATATGACGATGATAGTGAGGAGGAAAAGCTTCGTAAAGTAACTGTGACGAAGGCACCACTTGCGGCATCTTTAAGTGAGCCATTTCGTTAAGCTTGTGTTGATAAGTCTCTGATCCACTAATTGCACATATAGCTTCAAAATCAAAGTCTTCAGGATCTGCTCCCAAACACAAGACTGAATTCAAGTCAAATCTTGTCCCAACAGAAGTGTCGGCTGCCCCTGTAGTGTCTCAGTCAAAGAAGAAAAAAGCTTCTCCAGAGTCTCGACCGCCTGTGGAAAAAGTATCACAGGCTCCAGTACAAGCAAAGGTGCCACTTCTGACACCTGCTCCTCCCGCCACATCTGCTAGGTCGTCGCCACCTTTCGAACAAGTATCTCCCCTTCAATCGAATATATCAATTTCGGCCTATCCTGCTAGACCTTCCCCTGCACCCATTAGGACCGATGCTCAGGTTTCTCCAGTGGTAAAGTCGGAGCCACGTATCGCTTCGTTATACCCTTCTCCTGCAATTATATCCGGTATACCAGCGGCTGATAGACTGGGTCCTATTCGAGCCGCGAAAGAGGCTATTCGAACAGATACTAGTTCTCAGGTCCAGTCTCCTGTTGTTCCTCACGCAGAGCGCAATGGTGTGAGTACCGTGTCAAATCTTGACGTGAATGGCTCGGCAACTATGCGTGATCCTCGCCGTGCTGGGTCATCTCCATCGGCTGTCGCTGTTCCGCCACAACAAGGCCCGCACTCACTATATAATGGTCCGGGGCAACAATTCCAAATAAACCCATCAGAGATTGAAGCTCTTTTGCGGGCGCATGGACTTGTAGCGCCTCATAATCAACAAATGCCAATAAACTCCCCTGTTACATTACCTGAACAACTCATGACAGCTATGCCATCGGGCTTGAATATTTTGAGCGGGGTTAGTGCTTCTACCCCTGGTTCTTCGAATTTCTCGCAGGGTATCTCAGTCAGTGGTTCTGGGCAGGACATGCAGCCTGTTCCATCCCTCCAGCACTCCCAAGGAGGCCCTCAAGCTCCGTTGGACTTGCCTGGCCCATCACAAAATGGGTTCTCAAACGGGACTCACCCTGCTTCGTATCATTCCCTCCCACCTCGGCCGTTATCGACTGCACCAGCCCTGGTCAATACAGGCGTATCAAGTGCGCCGATGCCGCCGCCGCATTCTGCATCCTCGACTGGATCATTCAAAGACGAGCGACGATACAGTGAGTATGAACGACGGGACTACTCAAGAGGTGGTGGGTCTTATGAGAAAGACTATCGACGTAATGGTTCCCGGCGGGATTCGAGCGGGTGGGACAGCCACAGAGGAAGGGATAGTGACTGGGGTCAAAGGGGGAGGGAGAGCTGGCGGAAGCCGTAGGTGAGCAGATAGCTTGATGGCAACAATGTGGTTCTTAAGGTAGGGCATGAGTCTGTGTGTCCATTATCCCTGTACTTATGTGATGTTCTAGGCGTCAACCAGGGCGCTAGATGGTCATTTCTGGTCATTCTGCGCCCCCAGCAACACCATGTGTTGTCCTCGTTTAATGATTGTGTTTCACATTGTAACATATTTATAATCATGACAGCATCCTTCTTAGCTTCACTTGCAACGTGACTGGCCTCATTCATTCATTATACCTATTGCAAACCATTTACAATGGACACCACGAGTACCACCACGTTTTCCCTCTAGATAAAGTTAATATACACCATATCGTATGAACTATATTGTAGCGATTCCATTTGAAACAATATACGCTTCAGTACAAAAGCGAGTCTCAATAAATAAATGGCCCCTAACGAAATCTTGACTAGTCGATTATTAACCAGGGCAAGACCGCTATAGCTCCTATCATGAAGACACAAGGTTGAGCTTCGCGGGCGCTATCTGTACCCTGTGCCCCATTTGCTACCCAGTCACGCCATGCAGCCTGCAGCTCAAGAATAAATGCTTGCCCCTCTGCACTGTCGGAGCCTTCTGCGCCATAAGAATAGGGATTCACCACAGGTGTGAGCCATCCTTCCGGCGTGAAGTGGAGCAAACCAGACATGGTTGTGTCCGTTGCGGGAAGTGTGGTGGATGTTGTACTTGGCGCTAGTGTTGTCGAGGTAGTGACGGAAACAACGGCTCCAGCAGAAGCTAAGAGCGCTTTGCGAGCATATTCAGCGAGGGGGATGTATGTGTGGATACTGCCAAGGAGAGACAACCGGTAGACTGTGCTAACCAGCAATGCGGTTGATGAAGTATCATAAAACGTGGCATTATTGTCAGCGTAATTATAGAACAATCCGTTGGAGTTCTGGCCTGGTGATGAGACATTCTCTGACAGGCCTGTCTTGAGATTGGACGTACAATATGGGGAAACATTGCTCCGTGAATCTCATACGCCCAGTTAGCAAGGTCGTTCTGTTGACTCTTGAACAAATTCGCGTACGGGGAACGTTGAATAGTCCCCAAGACCCGTATCATGCCTGCCGCCGCCCATGCATTACCTGTAATTGAACCGCGCAAGGAATTCATACTATGCTCAAGAGAACCCGCGCACCTGTCGACCAGTGCCCATCGTCATTTCCTGTCTGACCAAGTTGTATATGTTTCCATAAATTGCCCGCCGCCACGTCCCGAAGATATTTTCGGTACAAACTGATCTGTGTGTATGCCTCGTTCAAAATGGTCTGATTTTGCGTCAGGACACCATAATATGCCAAAAACGGGGGAACCATGTACACAAAATCACTCCTATGTGAAGACGTTAGCTATTTACAGGAGCGCTCAGTGTATGATTTTTGTTTTTACCAAAGTTGTAATGTGTCCACTCTGTGAGACAAGGCACCATCACTGGTCTTGGATACGTTTTGGAACAAGTAGTCGAGTTGGTCCCGCGCCGCCCCTGCATAGTCTAGTCCATCTAGGGCCCCCTGCCCTGTCCAGTTTGCAAGTAACACGGCAACTCCAATACTTGCTGGATCTCCTGCGCTCGTATCAGCGATTAGGGGCTGGGGGCCAGTAATATTGGACAAGCTTCGGGCGACGACGATGTCATGCGCAATCTTGAACACTTCGCCAAGTGCACCTGTTACATTAGTTGGAATGTTATGGGGAGGTGGGACAGCGTTGAAAGACACCACGGAGTATGTCGGCGCATTGAGCTCCAGGAGAGCCTCTGCGCGCGTTCCATACTCCCAACTGCAGAAACAAACGAGGTTCTATCAGTATAATCCTTGGGACCATCAAGGAGAACGGAGAAGTGGGGCTACTACTACTACCCAATGCAGGATATTGAATGACAGCCTTACTATGCTCACCTGTGCACTGCACCCTGGGCCAGTCGCTCGCTGATAATGGATATCTGCGTGCTTGTGAGGTTCTGTGCCCCTGCTTGACCATACAGACTCAGTAGCAAGAGGCCTGCCACAAAGACCAACATTATAGAGTTAAATGGGAGCGAATGTTCACCCGACTGAGCGCAACGTTGTCATACCAGACCGATTTTAAATAACACCAAGTCCAGGCCCAGTGACTCCTGTCGACGATCCTGGTTAGCTTGTGGAGCTCGGACTCTAGCAAATGCCTGGTCTGATCCCAATGATGGTAGTGCGCAACGTTAACAACAGCACATTAAGGGCCAGTGTGAGCGATCAAGCAAGGAAAAACATGGTACAGTAAGTAACTGACACGAACCGCCCACGGTAGAAGTACACTTTCTCTTCCATAGAACATTTATGCATGTCTGGCAATCATAGCACCAAGCTACCTGAAATTATGGTAGATTTGCTACTAAAGCTGGAGCAACATGCAATTTTGAGAAACTTACAGTTTATTTCCTACTGTAAGAGGTACAGTACCGTGTGCGACTCATGCGACCGCGAAGATTCAACTTTGATGACAAGATGCGGCAGGTGTAAATTCTACTAATAGCTCTGCGGTTCCGACCTACCCGGTTACTCCATGATCCGCTTCAATTCCCAAACTGTCGAGCGCCTGGCGCCCTCTCCAAACCCAGTAAGACAGCGTCAGCTCATCACTAAACCACATTCCCACACTTTCTACACCAACACCTAGTGCATCAGCAGGAACATCCTCAACCGAAATATCAGCCATGGTAGACTCATCATTCCCGGCCCGGACAACTTCCTTGTCGGCAATAAGAACGGGCTGTGCGGCAGACGATGCTGCTTGTTCCTTGCGTTTTCGCTGTTTTGCCGCGAGTCTTTGTGCTGCTCGAAGCTCTTTCTTTGTGAGCGGTTGCGGTTCCTGAGAGTCGGTGGGCAGTTGCAGATCCTCGACAATGCCTGCATCCGAGGCTGGTAGAGTGACAATAAATTCTCTTTCAGCATCAGGAACTGGAACAATATCCCGAAGACCGCCGCCTTGAATCCACCCAGCAACACTACTCTGTTTCTTAATCTCCTCTAGGATACCGATAACTGCAAGGATAGTGGGGTCATAGGGCTCCGCAGATGATATGCGTGCTCTTTCTGCAGGTGGAATGGGGATAGAAGAGTGCTCTACATGAGTAGAGGTGGAACCGATTACAGTCGGATCACATTCTGAGGAGCGTAGCGGTATATCTGTTGACTCAGTTTGGTCCGGCACTGATTCATTTTTCGTCTGTTTCCGCTTCCTAGGCTTGGGTACTCGAGTCGCTTTCTCGTGCTGAAATTGCTGAAGGTCTTTTTCCCTAAATGAGGAAGTATACTCAGGTATACAGACGTGATTGTATGGCTGGAGACGGGCCTTGTGAGGAGAGTCGTCGAGGAGGAGGGTGGTCATGGCAGAGTGTGCAATTGAAGAAGCCAACCCAGCTTGCTCAGCGGCACAATCTGCTTCTGATGGTACCGCGATCTTCGTTGAGCTGGTACCCAATGGAAGTAATGTCCAGGGCTTTGTAAGATCCTTGGTCGTCAGCGCCTTTCGGTCTACCAATGATATCAGCAAAGCGCAACATCGCAAATTATTCAAGGCTAATGGCTGAACACTCACGATAGTCCTCCTTGGTGAGTCCCAAACTCTTACGGTCCCAGACTGCAACAAGCTCGCTTTTGAGATCACCAAAAACCCTGTCGACCATATCCGCTACACTGTGAGGTTGTGCGGAAGACCAGACCATAGTGTCCAGCCATTCTTGAGTTTCGGGTGCAAACAGATATGCACGAAAGGCGGGTATGTATGGACGCGGCTGTACCGCACGAAGGCGCGGTGCTGAGCTAGTGTGAATGCCGCCATATCCATCTTTCGCTCGTGCACGTGAATGTTGCGATCGAATGAGTAGAGTGCCATTCAAATCTAGTATGAGAAGCTTTCTGGAGGCGCGGGGGTCGTCAATGATGTGTGATGGCTGGAGTGAAAGCGCCATATACGCTGGGTCTGGCTCCGCAGGTGGTGGGGGAGGTGCTGGAGTTGGAGATTTTTTATATGCAGGAAGGTGGTTCGCGTCAGGTGTTCCTTGACGAAACAAAGGCGAAGCAATATATGGGGTTGGCAAATCAGCTCTTTGAGCACGTGAATGGTAATTTCTCTGTGGACTCCTGCTTCGTCGGTTGCGTTGTCTTCTGTAAGAACCTTCAGGGTGATAGTAGTCATTAGTATATTCATAACTGCGGGTGTAGTTGGACTGGTAGTTGTTTTGGGCGTGATACTGGCCACTGTTGCGCCAGTAGTTATATCCCTGATTTGATTGATCGTCTGCACAGTATCCATTCGAGTGGTAGTCGGATTCGTACGGCCGCCCATACAAGTTGTCACAGGTGGTACCACCGTATCTGTCAAGGTAGTAGCGATTATCTTGGTTTTCACTATAATTCCGTCTTCCGCTGCGCCACCCACGATTGTGCGACATTAGAGTGGCTTTTCTGACTAGGAAGGGGGCCCAAAAGGACGCCCACGAATGCAGAGAGATCAGCTTGACGATGTCAACAGGGAACACCAGTTTACAATGAGGTTGAGGTTAGTATAAGCTGATCTTTGACCTAATGCTGAACTCCGCCAAAATTTTCGTAATCCCTATATAAAACACGCTTGGGTTAGGGTTGATATATACCCTTATTATGTTACAGCAAGCAAGAGCCTTACTACTTACTTTTACTAAAGAGGGTAACTTGGGGTCCGTTTGCAAATTTGAGCGCAACTAAATTCAGATTTCCCTGCTTTGTCAGCATGGGCAATGTTACACTGATAACAATAACATACCCTTGTCACCCCAATAAGTAGCTTTATACTTTTCTTCCCCCTTTGCAGCTTTCCTAGTTTTGTAGCTTTCATAGCTCACTTGTTAGCTCCATGGATATCTAGTTTCTTGCTCTTAACTGAAGAGGCCCTTATCACCTATTTTCTCTCTCTCTCTCTCTCTCTCTTGAGCTTTGGCATAGTCAGAAGTCCCTTGGGCTGAACATACTACCCCCTCTTCTAGCTGCTCTCCAGGCAGCATTTATCAGCAAACCAGCTGGGACCTGTACAATAATGTACAGACTTCACAGACACACAAGGAAGTCCTCTCTATATAAGGCTGTACAAGTCTGTACAGTCTGTAAGCTTGTGGGCTTGTGCAGTCTGTACAGGCTGTACAGACTATCCATTTCAATTTACAGCCATACTTGTTCAATTATGTTACTCAAAACACCCAAAATGCGAAAATGTAAAAATTGAAGTCAAATTCAAAGTAACTACTACATAGGCATACACACTACTAAGGGCCTGGACAGCTGCCATTTAAACTGGTTTATTTCTCAGTTTATTTTGTAGTTTGTTTCATTTGCCACAATATATACAAATAATAGTGTTTAGTCACAACACAAGGACAAGCCTAATGCCACCTCCACTGGCAGTGAGAGAGTACATTCACTGGTTCCATCTCCTCCAAATGGCAGCAGCAATGGTCATCATAGGCATTGTCATCACCTATATGACCCCATTTCTTGATAAAGAGCCTTACCATATAGTAACCATACCTCAATTCTCTCTGGGCATGCATGGGTGCAAGAGCTTGTCAATGGACATCCCAACTGAATCAAAAATGAGCTTGGGATGATAAAGTATGTATTTCATGCACTCATACAAGAACTTCAGGCTTGTAGACTACATGATTCAAAATATAGAACACTTGATGAACAGCTTGCCATATTTCTCTAGCTTGTGATGGGGGCAACTGAGGATAAGGATGCTGGGTAATGGTTATCCAGCTGCTGAGCAGTGGTCATTATGCCAGCTCGAGCTTCAGCATAAGTGTACAACATATCTCTCACTCTATCCATAGGGATCCATTTATATTCTATAGCTGATATATGTTCTCTCTCTCCAAAATTATACCATGCAGTTCAGAAGAAAATGGGATGTTGAGCACTGATGGTGCTTGATAGGAAGTGGTGCTTGCTGTGCTCCCATGATGGGTTATACTGAAAGTCTAAGACATCTGAGCATGTTGTTCTGGCATGATAGAAGGGTGCTAGAATTCTGGGAGTTGTCTTATAGAAATGCTAGGCTTCTGCATCTGATGCTGTCCTGAGCATGTGTAGGTGAATGAGCAGATCTAGGCATGTCATCTAGTTCATTGATGGTGGGTAAAGGCTTTGAGTGCTCAAAAGCTTTGTCTGTTGTATTCAACATGTGTTGAGATCATCACAAAGGAGTCACTGCTGGTCACTATTGTGTCACATTGGTGCCATGCCACATACAGAAACAAACTGGGAAAATAAACCAGTTGAAATGGCAGCTGTCCAGGCCCTAACTAAAGAAAAGATTAAACACACTAAACTAGACAAAAATGCGAAATCTAAGGTCAAAAGAAGAATCAGAAGAAAGGAGAGACTCACTAAGAAAACTCACCAAATAGTCAAACATGCGAAAATTGTTGGCGAGGAGGTAAGTGTTACGAACTGGGATAGTTCTGAACATGACTGCCTCAGACAAGAGGTATCAGGAGTCATGGGTTCGTGGTGCTAACTGGATGAAGGCTTAGCACTAATCAAGGTAAACGATGAAGACAGGCAAGTCCAAGAGAGGACTAGACTGGCTGAGTCGAATACATTCTACAATGACAAAGATAGCTCCAAGCAGGGTTACACAGAACTAGCTGAGTCGAAGCAGGTAAGTTCACTTTAGACTAAGACTTAGGTGTGCTAAGCTTAGATATGATCTTAGACGACTAAGGATTGGAGGTCCTTAGCAAAGGAAGAATCCAGGTAAAACCCAGTAAGATTAGAATGGAGAAATACAGTATATCTATGAGTGTTTATATACTAAAGTAGCAAAGGGCTTTAGGGGAGGCTCATCAGATATAAAACAGGCTATGTAACCAAAGAAGGAAGGTAGCTAAAGTACAACATGTTGAACGTATGATGTCACAAAGAGTCACACATGGAATTGAGTCACATACAAATGTATGGTCAAGTGACCGTGGGTGAAAGTAGTATACAAGGAAATGATGAATGAGGAAGTAAGCACAAGAAAGGGAAAGCATAAGGAAAAATAGAGGGGTGTACAATGGCTGTAACAGTAAGAGAGCTAGAAGGAGAGGATCAGAGAGGGAAGGAGAAGAAGACAGAGGGAGAAAGACTTACCAAAGAGGCAAAAATGCGAAAATTCAAGGGAGAAGGGTGGTGAAAAGAGAGCTAGAAGAAGGAGCAGTCAGAGAGGGAAGGAGAAGAGAGAGAGAGAGAGTTACCAAAGAGGCAAAAGTGCGAAAATTCAAGAGAGGTGGTGAGAAGAGAGCTAGAAAGAGGGGTCTCACAGAGGGAAGGAGAACACACACAGAAAGAGAGAGAGAGAGAGAGAGAGAGAGAGAGAAGGACTTACCAAAGAGGTGAACATACAAAAATTCAAGGAAGGAGGAAAGAGAGTTAGAAGGAGGGGTCAGAGAGGAAAGGAGGACAATGTCAGAGAATTGAACACAGAGAAGAGGAAAAGACTCACCAGAGTTTAAAACACTAGTACCACCACCGACAATATCAAAGAAAAAGAGAAGAGAGGCAAAAACTTGAAAATTGTTAGAGAAAGACAATGAGAAAAGACTTTGGTTGACCACTTTTTCACTTAGATAAGCAGTGCCAATGTCATATCCCATACATCTGATCTCAGATCCAATCCAATCTGATTGATTCCACTTCTGTCTGGACCACATATCCAATCTGGATCACCCATCTGAAAGCCCTAGCTTCTTGTGTTCTAAGTCTGCTGTGCATACTTGCTTCTATTCCCTTTTGGTGATCTATCTGTACTGGTATCCTAGCTGTGTATATTCCTGTCCTGCTTACTGATCCATCACCTGTGCTTCATATCTGACTCGCATTTACTGATCTGCTGTGCATTTACTAATAGACTTCCATTATACTTTGTGCATAGCCCTCCAGTCCCAGACTTGCTGATTATCCATACTAGCTACCTACAGTATATAAACTGCATGTACAACTCTAGAGAACCTTAGTTCAAATATCATCTTAGATTCTGCTCATTCTGTTCCTCTGAACTTGAGCCTCCTCTAAGCCCTAGTAAACTTCCGAGACTTAGGATTGATTCCTAAAGTCTACATTTCTGACTCTACCTTTGGTAGTCTATATCTGTTAGTTTCTAGTTTGGACCTTGTCTGATACTAGTCTTATATCCTGAATCCATCTGTATGCTCTGAATACCCTTTGGACATACCCTTTCCATCCATACATTCTGGATACCTTTTGGACATATCATATCCAATACCTTTGGACCTTTGGATCTGTCACATGAACACTTCTGGATCTTTGGACGGATATCACTCCTCTGAAATAAGGGGCAATACTTGAGAAAGGGGCATAGTGTATGAACTGAGGCCAAAGCCCTTCAGATCTCTCTCCTATTGAGTATGGTCTTAACAGCCAAACAAAGCCACATGATGTGGCTGGCATGAATTTTCGCATTTTGGCTTATATAAACAAGCTGTGCCTTAACTTTCTTGAACCCATTAGGATCTTAACCAAAAAATGACATGAGACCATGGATATGCTCTGCTTAATAAGGACTGCAACTATCATTTTGGTTGAAAATTTGAGTCTCTATACAGCTTGTAGAATTTCTGAAACCTTGTGGAAGCTTGTACAACCCTGTACATCAGGAAACAAACCCAAACTTGATGTGACCAGATTGTGCTGACAAATAAAACTCATTGTGACATGTCTAGATTTATAATTGGATATCATTATCTTGGTGTGGCATATATATGAAAAAATACATGACTATGCCATGAAGGTCACATCTTGATAACATCTTGATACATGTCTTATGAGTGGAAATCAATATGGCAAGTGAAATGCCATACACTGTAATTGGGTGGCAGTAGATAATCAAAATTGTGACATATCATAACACATTTCATAGTTGTATGTCGCTGCAAAAGATATAATCATGACAGTGACTTGATAATGTATTGTTGAGCACTGACAGAATCGGCCAGGAAAAGCTTATATATATGCTCATGTACCCTGCAACAAAGTAATTTACATGACACCCATTATTTTCTTGTGGGGTGGCTGGCATGTGGAAGAGAGAAACCTTATTAGATAGGCAGTGTGGGTGACACCATCACCAGAGTCCATGATGTATGACCAGAAGCATACAGTAACAAGACAGTCTGAATTGAGTAAGATGGTGTGTGGAGGTGATTGCTACGTGTGATTGCACATGGTAGAGTACATAGCATTGATGACATATGTGAGAATGGTGAGCAACAGTAGTTGACATGCATGACTCAGAAATCTCGATGGCCAATAAATGTGTCAACACACTATAGTATTTCATATCAAGAATGCTTGTCAAATAAAGATATAATAGAACAAAGAGTAGTAGAAATAACATAGATCAAATCTGAACATACATCTGAACTACATAGAACACTAATAAAATAGTGGGAGCTTGGGAAGGTAAATAGATACAAGCCACAACTAAGAGTGTCACATCATGTCAGAATCAGAAGCATCAGAAGGTGCAGATGAAGTTGAGAACCAATTACCAAACTAATTGTCAGGCAAATGTGAATCATGTGTCATAGTAGTTCCCAAGCCCAAAGACAAACCTATAGACATCTTAGTGTGATAAAATTGAAACAAAGCCAAACCCTACCATCATCTGTGACCTTGATCTCAGCAGTGCATTCAATGGCTTCAGAAAACAGGTCCACTTCTGCCTGTGTGTACTGTGTTTCAAGTCCAGAATATGGAAAATAGACATGAGTGCATCTGGTGATTTGTACTCCTTTTGGGTGAATATTTGTTTGTTGTCAATATGTAAGGTCTCAGTGGTTTCAGCAGAAAATACGCCTACATATGCACAATATGTAGTATTATCAACCCATAATTTCATCAATCAGGGCAGCAAGAAAAGTTCATTATCATGCTGTTCAGTATCAGATTAGCAGGTCCTTCATAGTACTGTACACACTTACCATTAAGAGGGGTTCTTGAAGACAGGGAGAGTCAGATGATGAGCTGAAATTAGAAACAACTTGCATAGTGTCTTGAGATTGAGATGATGTAAGTAGCCAGGCATGGCATCTGTCATGAACGGCCTTCTCTGTAGCTTTTGTAGGCCAAAAGCACTTGAAATTGAGTGAGCCAGGAGGCAGGCATCTTCCCACATACCCAATAGTTTTCATCACAAGGAGCATCAAATTTTGGCTAAAACACCATGAAACTAGGAATAATTTGAGTGTTGGACCTTATTATTTCAATGACATAGTTTACCTGGATGACTTCTAGTGTTCAGTTCCTCACATAGGTTTGCAATAGCTTTACTGAACAATGATACCTCTATTTGAGCATGACACATTCTCTGTTCCATAAAACAATGCCCTCCTCACTGAAGAAATACCAAACAGTTTTCCTCTTCTTGCTGTAGAGGTATTTGTGTTTTGACCTCCTCAAGGACTACTTCAAGGAGACCTGTGAGATTGTGTGGGTCAACCAATCTGAATAGCACAGTGGTCATCATAAAGATGGACTCTAAAAGCTGTAGATGAAAATTTGAGAAAAGAACATAAATATGTAGGGACACTGACAACTTTGGGGCCATATTTTTGAGGCCAAGATGCCAAAGCATTGTCATTATGTCCAATTCTGAGCAATTGGACTTTCAAGGAAGCAACAAACATAGGATAACAGGCTGGGATGGACCTGATCCTCAACATGTTAAAGCTAGTGGGTAGGAAAAGGCTTGAAGGATATTCACATGATTGCTTAATGATCACCTACCATTTATTTGCCTCTTTGTAGTAGTTTTTTAAAGTTTGATCACCATCATCCACCATAGCTTTGTAATCCACCATGTTGGAGGTGCAATGGCAGAGATGAATGCACATATTTTAAACAAGTATCCTGCAAAACAAGGTACTAGTTAACTGATTGCCCTCGATTGTATGTAAAACAATGCATGCAGGTTAGGGAAACACAGCAATGAAGCAAGTTCACAAATAGTAATACCAGTACATGTTAGAGCAGGCATGGACAACATTATAGAAAGTAAATTCACTGGTGGACAACCCATTCAACATCATTCACACTACATGAAACACTGCTATAAGCCAGTAACATAGAAATGATCAATCAAAATGCGAACTCACACAAGGTTGTACAAATTGAGCATGTTGATTTTGAGAGAATCTAGTCCTGGGTTGTCATGCTGTTGCAATAGTGTGCCAATTGTTACAATGGCTTGGTCATGAACTTTGGCGGCAGTTGGATAAGCCTGCACAAGTGTAGCATCAGGGAGCTGATCCATGACATCCTTCAGGAGTCGGACCAGCATGGTGTAACACTAATGCAATAAGACAATTCAAAAATAAAAAATGCACAGAGTCAATACACTGACAAAAGACTTCACAAATGCAAGGGTATGAAAAGGTAGGTTGGGAGCATTTCTAAATGCATTAGGCTCGAGATCAGCCATGATGAGGGGTACACCAGGGATTGAGTGAACTTGAACACCATTCAACCTGGTGATTCTAAAAATGACATGCCAGAGGAGTGCTTTAGCCAACTTTGAGCAGAGGAACCATGTCATTCCATTTTGCTGTGTAGTATAATGAAATATATATTATAATTTAATTTGAAACACTCACATCAATTGGAAGGATGGCAGAATGTGGTAGCAAGAAGTGGTCTAACAAAAAATTTGAGTCTAGCTTTAAGTGTGACACTGAAGATGTTGTGGATCCCAAAGCTGGCCTGAGGGTGATTGATTGCCTTCAATGCTATGCACTTAGTGTCATAGATGAAGTGGGACACCCATAGGATGGTCTATTCAGGGTAAGACAAGTGTCAGAAATAAAGAGCAGGCATACTTACCATATTCAAGACCCCACTGTGACAGTCAAACTCACTATAGGCTTGTATGACCCCATTATCATATAGGTATCAAGCCTGAAGTTGTTACAAACTGGGATAGTTCTTAACACAAAGGCCGCACAAGAGAGGCTTCTCGAATGTGGACTTGTATACCAAAGCAAACAAGCAATGGTTCAAGGCAAACAGTGAAGACAGTCGAGTACCTGAGAGGACTAGACTGGCTGAGTTGGATACGTTCAATATGATGAAGGTAGTCTGCAATGCGATAGCAACACAGAACTAGCTGAGTCAAAGGTTCATGTTCAGCTAAGACTTAGGAGTGCTAAGACTTAGAAAGATGAATTCAGATGACTAGAGTTGCAAGGCTCTAGCAAAGAATGTTCCAGGTAAAACCCAGTAAGATTAAAGTAAAGGACAAAGGACAAATACACTGTGCTTAAATAAGGTAGCTATGAGCGCACAGACCAAGACTGCCTAAAGGGGCATGAGAAAGGAGATGTGAGAATATAAGTGTGTATCCAAAAGAGGAAGGTAACTATAGTACAGATGTGTTGAGATGTATGATATACAAGGTAATGATGACATAAGCAAAGACATAGCTAAGAAAGAGGGAAAATGAATAGGGCCACATATGACTGTAACAGAAGTATTTTCCTATCATTATCCATACCCCTCAGCCTCTGTCCCTTACCAAGCCCATTTATCTATGTTACCCCTATCTCCAGTTCCATTCCAAGCTCCAGCGGCCTCATTGCTGCTTAGTGGCCACCCTATGACAACTTTTGCATGCCACATGCAGCTCTGGCAACCTAAAGGCTCAAGAATTCTGTTCCATCCTATGTCCACCTAGCCTTGCCAGTATGTAAATTTCTTTGCCTTATGTTTTGTAATATGTAGTACATCCTTATTACATGTCTACTGCATGGTTTCCTATCCCTTCCGTCTCCATAGCTATTACCTTTTGGTATAGTTTTCAATCCTTATACAAAATACAATCATTATCAAAAATCATAATAAAATCCTTATCCTACTGCATGCAATACCTTTGCTATACTGCTATACTGCTCTACCGCTGCTTAGTAATATTTTCCCACACCACAGGCAGCTTTGGGATACATCATGCTACCCTTAGAAACCATCTCGGCATCATCAGCAACTTTCCCACTATCATCAGCCCCTATCATGCTATTTTAGGCAACTTGGACTATATCCAACTAGCATCCCCCTTGGGTTGAATGTTCTTGCACAGCAAGTATAGCAGCTAGGCAGACTTTGACATATACTAGTCTAGGTGGTAGTCCACTATCACACTAGCTAGATTGTAGTCTTTACACTGCATTCATTTATAACCTTCCCATTTTTAGTAGAAATCACTGGAAAGTAATCAGTATGGGTGTAATGTATTACATGAATGAGTTTCTCACCATTTTCCAACTCCTCAGAAGTTGTGTTTGCCTGAATGAGACTCTGAGCAAAGAGGCTGGTAATGAAGGTAATTTTGGTGTTAGCCAAAGCTCTGGTGATGGTATGAGGGTTCTCAGACTCCCCCTTAAGAATTGCAACTCTGATCAAAAGTTGCAGGTAAGCCAGAACCAACCACCACTTGGGGTATACTATCATGACACTCTGCAGAGTGTTGGTGTCCTTGAGTGTGGGAGGCACCTTGTCATCATGATGCACCTCTGTTAGAGATGTGCTCAGAGGGTTAATGGATCATAAAGGGCTTTGCCCTCAGCTCATACGCTGTGCCCCTTACCTGAGTATTGCCTCTAAATTTTGGATAAAGTCCTATGGAGAGTTCTGGTGAAGTCTGGATGTAGTTCGGATGAACTCTAGGGCAGGATAGCTCAATAGAGCTCTGAAGGACTTCCGGATGAGCGCGGGAATGCGCCGGAACTATTCCTGGATGATAGGGGATGATGACAAGACTACTTGGACGAAGTCCAGAGTAGAACAGTGAGGGATGTTACAATAGGATGAAGGATAGAATAGGACTGGACCATAGGACCATAGGACCAAGGATCTGAAGGTCCGAAGGTACGAGGATCTGAAGGTCCGAAGGTACGAGGATCTGAAGGTCCGAAGGTACGAGGATCTGAAGGTCCGAAGGTAC
>MU172934.1:476753-502147 GCA_016695475.1 Suillus decipiens | reverse complement strand
AGGCAGAGATAACCGATAGCCAGAGGCAGAGATGACCAAGAGGCGAAGGCAGGGATGACCGAGAGCCGGTGGCACAGGTATATCCTAAAAGGGGTAATGCACAGGTGCACAGGAATGGTTTCGGATATGAACACGGATCGGATATGGATCAGACGAGTGTCTCGGATCAGATCTGGATCGGATGAGTGTATCGGATCGGATATGTGAACTGGATCGAGTGGGGATTGGATGGATGTGGATATGAGCAGGATGTTATAGTGCAAGTCAAGTGTAGAATCCGGTATATGACAACCTCATTGTCATGATGCACCTCATTGCTAGCAACATGCACTTGGACTTTGGCATGAGATGCAGAGTGAGTATCAGGGTAGCCATGGCTCTCATGGGCGCTGACATCACTATTGCCCTCTGATATCATGTTAAGATTAGACATGACCCAGGAATTCAGGAACAATGAATCATGGAGTGAAACAGGAGAATAGATATCTGACATGTCTTGTGGTCCAGAAACTTGCAAGGTATGTGTATTGTACCCCAATGGATGTTCAGCCCAAAAAATGATGGTTTGACAATCCAATGATGCCTGTGATATTGTCAAGGGACATAGGACAATTTGCAAGGTGGACTTATGCAGCAATCATAAACAATGTGAGTTTTCATATTGTGGCCCTATCTGGTCCACCTTAGAGGTAGATCTATGATTGCAGAAGGAAGAACACCCTACAAGGCTATTAGTGGGATTGGAAGGTTTGGTTCTGGTTCAACTGACCACTACAGTGTAGATTAGGACATTGGTGCTTTGACTTGCTTCAAATGCAGGAGCATGAGTACATGCAGTCTGCAAATACACAGACAATGTAATGTGATGCTTCATCTATGGAGCTGATTAGTATATAACTCCATAAATATATCTAAGATGACAACATACAGTTTCGATACATAAGAGTGGGCACTGTAGGTCACAGTAAGATGCCAAAAAAAATGGATGAATAGCAGTACTAACATATATTGGGTATAGCACTAGCTGCAGTCCAACCATGGTGTACCCAATGAAGGGCATTATATCAGATGAGCCTGAGAGGGGTCTCTGAACAAACACTTAAAGAGTTAGTGGTCTAGTGGGCGATGCAAAAAAATGTACATAATACAGCAGTATTGAACCCAGGTGGTCCCAATACATGTAGCATACAACATTCTGAGCTGGCACACTCAGGTTTGTGTGGTATTGGTGGTCATCTGAGAGGAAAGACATTTGTTTAAATTTCAGGGAAAATAATGCTTTAGAAGAATTTACATACATTGATAAGCCACCACAGCATTCACCTTATTATGTGCATGTGTCATATTAGATAATTGTGACATTGGAATGCCATCATGATGCAACACTAAGTTATTGCCATATGATAACAAGTAGCCCCTAATTTTCACTACCATACATCTGACCAAACTGAGACAACAATGACTCTTCACTAGAAATTAAAGTGCTCCTCAAAGATTAATTCACCATTGGTACTGTCTGCATTGTTTTCATTGTCATCAGTAACCTCATTGACAACCTCAACTTCATCAATGGTGTTGTTAGTTGTATGAGAATCATTTTGAGCAGCACCATCCTGCACTGTATTGCCTGTAGGACAATAATGAGAATATACATGCCCCACTCCCAGACCAAAGTGAAAGTGCATAAGCATGTTATGATAGATGAACCTAAGTTCATAAGATCATTATTAGTTGTATATTGTTTGCCAAAGCCACTCACCAATTCACATAGTATTCACACCAATCATTCTTGTCCCCTGCACATGTGGACACTCCAAATCCATCAGAATGTCTCTTGCACTTCATGAAACAAGGTATGATATGGCAACCCCTTAGGATGTCCTCAGGATCAATGAAGTCAAAGGAGTGATTGTTGTTTAGGGGCTGAAATTTCACTCAATCTAAGGTCAAGGGTTCCCAGGTGGATGCCTGAACCACAGGTTCATATCACCAAACTCATAAAAACTCCATTCATCATGGAGTATAGTCGATCATGCTGACTCTGATGTGAATTACATTCACATGATATATCCCTAGTACCTTCCCATAGGTAAATCTATGACCTCTGTGCTCAATGTTGTTACTGGTGCTGAGAACTATAATATTACAGTGAGATGTTTGTGGGTTGAGGATGTCCTGAGCTATACAAATATCATAGGTGGTATAGTTGAACCTGGCGAGGTTGTAACAATACACATAATTGTCCTTAATGATAATCATATTGGGGATGTATTCTTCTCCAGGAAGTGGCACACCTTTGGATATCTGAATTTGGCATGCTAGATGATCCTTAAGTTTTGGAAGGAAATTCTGTGAAGTCTTGTTAGAAGGCCTGCTGTAGACAAGTATGAATCAACTAACCTTGATTGCTGGATCACCTTTGTGAGTGCATAAGTACATTCCTATGTGAACTGGGTACTTCTGCATACCTCCAATGTGGTGGTGAATGTGTGGGGTTTGTGCTAACTCAGCAATTTCAATGTGAGGGTGATGAATAACTTTGTTGCCAATATGACAAATTCAAGCCTGACAACACTCAATCTGTGTCAGCTGTTTCACAAAAAGGTTGTGGTTTATGCAACAATATCTGCCTTTAGGAGAATGGTGTGATAGTCCAGCTGGCACTGGCCTTGCATAGGTTTATTTCCACAATTGTCTAGCCCCTATACTGCATAGCATGACCACCCCTAACCCTACCACTAATGATATATACAGTTACCGAGGATACCACACCTTTGCTGGTTAACATACCAAAGTGCTGAGCCATGTTCCACAAGCCAATGACCATTGAATGCCTATGCCATGCCCACTAGTTCCATTTGGTGTGTAGTTTATTCCCATCTACCACTGCTAAATCCCACGACAAGCACTATTATATGTAGAACATGTGCCACAGTACCTGCAGCACTATTACATATCACTATGGCTAAGTTTCACTTACTCACTACTGCTCTCACCTATCAATTCCACTTACTTATGATGTGTGATAAAAGACTGCTGACTTCTTCTCTGTACAATACTCCCCTTTTGCTGTACATCAGTAGGAGAAGTCACTTTTTACCTTTGGCATACTACTTGTGTGCTGGAGTATCCATTCACTATATCTTACATTGTATCACTCATTTGGTGGGATCCCCATACCACTACCACTACTGCTATTCAAATACATCTTCTTTGAAGTCTATTATTCCTAAGTTCTTTAATGGTCTTCGCCATCCCACTATACCCATTGATATCACTGCTATCATCACTAAGCATCACTCTCATTGTAATCTTGCCATCACTCATGGCTTGAGTTTCACTGCCCCTCAGCATACAATGCTATCATAGTCATTGGTATATGCTATCACCCCGCTCACTGCTAGCACTTTTCTCAGTACCATCAGTATCATTAGCATCATTGGTGATCATTATCCTCAGCATGCTTTAGCATTGGCATCTATGGCTTTCACAGTGCTAACAGTGGCCTCACTACCGCTACCTTTGGCAACATCTAATAGTAGTATCACATGTCTCACATTAGTGTTTGGCAGAGTATATCCACCAGCAACCCCTCAGGTCGAACGTCCTTGTCCTACAAGTATAGCAGCTAGGCAAGCATTCAATATATACTAGTCTAGGGGGTAGTTTGCTATCAGCCTAGCTAGATTGTAGTCTTTACAATGGTGTTCAAGTTCATCCTGCGGTAGTTGGTGAGTCAAATGCAGAGATTAAATGTTAGAGGATGAACTGGTTTAGTACTATATGAATCAGTTGTGCCATACTAATGGATTGTAGACATATAGTCTCCCAAAGCATGAAATTTGTATGTTTGGAAATTGAATACTTTTATATGCTTCACCTTATCAGGTAATATCTGTGACTCCAGTGTCTCTTGTTGTTCTGAGATGCAAGCATGTCCCTTGCCCTTCTGTGCTCCCACCTGTTTTGCTGTGTGGTTTGTGGCACAGCATGCATGAGCTTCGACTTCCTGGTGAAGCTCATGTGTATCGAAAGATGAGCAAACTGTAGCTTTAAAGGCATGAAACTGTCTACCAACAGTGGAAGTGACCTTGTCCATAATTTCTAAGGTCAATTCAGAATGCATGCAGAGCTTGGCTAGTCTGTGCCAATGTGACATAGTAAATAGCAGCTGCAGAACAACCCGATTGTGCGGTTCGGGGAGAAGACCGTCGAAAACAGGGATAGAGCACTTAGATCGCGTCAGTGTCTCATCCTGACTTCAATGAAGATGCCATACCTGGAGAAGGTCTTCGAAGTTTCAAGCCGCCATGCATGTCATATCCAAAGAGTTGGCTGAAAATTTTTGTATAGTTGCTGAGCCAAACATAGGAATTTGTCTGTATCTTGTGATGGGGAAGTCAGCTAAATGTGTGACCCAATCAAATCGCATACCTCTGATCCAATTCATGAATAAGACCTTTGTCATGCACCATGACAATTCGCAACAAATGAATGAAAAGCATCTTCCAAATGCCAAGCTCAAACTTGTGCAAGAGATCAACTACAAGTGTGTGGAAAATATTGAATCCCAGTGGACCAAGGTGATCTGAGAATGAGTTCTATGGGCTAGTTAGCAATTGGCGGTGATGGACACTCAAGCCTCACCAGTGTAGGCACCCAAGACTGTGATTTCAGAATACGCTCCACGGCTGCACTCCCGACCCCCAAGTTCTGTTCGTAGATCAATGAATGAACAGTGCTTACTTGAAGAAGTCTTCTCTCGTCATTATGAACCAGAGTCTCACGCTGTTGCCTATCCTGAGGCATCCCCATGTTTTGGATGTGGTCCTTAGGTATAAGGCAGTGTGGGCATAGATAGCCCCCAAGGTTTCTAACAGTAGCTATAATCACTCTATTGTAATTAGAATTGGCTATCAAATGAAGGGGTATGACTAGTTCACATACTTTTCAGGATAATCTGCTGAATATGTAAAGATCCTGGGGTAGAATCTTTGTGTGATACCATCATAGCAATGGATGACAATGCTATGCTTGTATGCCTTGAGGAACTTATCATCCAGCATTATCTTCCATTGCTCATGAAATAGCTCCCTGTGGCAGTGGGTTGCACACTCTGGGTTCATGCCTTTGCTGTCTGTGAAATCTTTGAATGCATTGGGGAGCTAATAGTGCAGTGTTAGACAACTAGTACTGGAACAGTATGAGACAGTGTACTGTCTTGAAATATGTGATGTGGTTGCTCAAATTGCATGATGGCTTGCAATGGCGGTACTTAGATTCATTCCCAAAGTACATGTAAGTAGGCCATAGTTTAGTGTTACCAAACAAAGTCAGTTGCATGACATCAGACCAGAACATCAGGCTGATGATGACTCAGGGCAAATTACAGTGGCTCAAAAAACTGTCCACATGTTTTGACATTTTTCACTATCTATAATATTGTGTGAGAACAAATAGATGCCTCAAGGACATGCTAGTACCACATTGTAGTATGGCTTCAGGGCTTCCATTTGAGCCCTACACTGTGGGAATTGGTGGAGATATGGTGGAGATATAAGGCTTACAAAGTGATAACTTATGTGGACAGTTTTTTGACTCAAGTATTTTACAGTGATAATCAGATATTCTAGTACTTTGTGTGACCTCCCTTGGCTTTAATTATTTCCTGTATCCTTCATTATGTTATTTTAAAACTATATCTAATTATATAAACCAGAATATCTCATGTGTAATAGTTGTAATCACTATGACAGCTATCTCCTATGCTCAAAGGGATAATACACATATTCTGTCCTATGCTAGCTTCTCTGCTCATCAAATTTTCTTTAGAACTGGAGTATGCAAGTTTGCTATGGCTAATGTTATCAAAGAAAGCCACTCAGATGAGGAAAACTCCTGTGAAGGATGTCCATCCAAGCTCACCTCTACTGATAAATGGGCTATTATCCAACAAATGACCACATGAAAGGCTGATAATGCTGTCCAAGCCACACATTGTATCAGTTCCACCATCACCACCACTCTCTCTTTACATACTGCAAGGAAATTTTCTCAATGCAGCTCATCTCAAGACTGTGATATGATGCTTTGGTATTGAACTGAGCTTGGACACTCCTCTTGATATGAAGCATTTCTTGGAACATATCTTTCAAACCTGTCTCAATTTTGAAACTGTTCCACTCCTGCCAGAACTTGGGACTGACATGTGGGTTGCAAAATTGGGAACCATGTGCATAAATAATGTGAGCCTGGTGGATTTCACCAAGTTTGCATTCCAATACAGTGAAACAGAGAAACATTTAGGCAGTTTATTTTTCAGGAAGAACATCAAGATACTCAGAGATTGGATGAGCAACTGGTAGGCCATAATTAGCTGTGGTCTTTGCAATGTATATAGTGCACATTTGTCATCTTGATGTCAATGATGGTCCTTATGAGATGCAGCTGGATGTAGTACCTCAAATTTGTTCTCATCAGCGACAACCTGAGTTGCACGCTCATAAATAGACATGGCCCGCTTTGCTAGACCATAATCCTCTTCCAATTGGCCATACATCAGGAATAAGGGCTTGCATGACTTCAGCAGAAATTTTTCTAGTACTTGTTCAAACAAGTCATGAGCTTGCTCCAACTTAGATGCCCCCTTGAAAGGTGCTAATAAGATGGGACAGATAACAGTTGAGCACAAAAGCACATACATATCACTTTATGAACTGTGACAAATAAATATGCCATATTTCAAAGGATATGGGGAAAGTGAAGACCTCTGTGCCGCGCTCGTACACCTGGTTATAAATATATTTAAGAATTAGTCAGAAAGACAGCGATCGGACGAGCCGCACCTTGAAGCTATCCTCCCAATATTGATTTTCTTCCAGGAAAGCAGCGTAATTGACGATAACCTGGGCATTGGCAATCTTCAGATCCATGATCTTGTCATAGACGGCCTTCGTCGATTCAACGGTGCCTATTGACTCTTCAAGGTCAACGTAGAATGACCAAAGCTTCAAGGATTTGAATAATCTGGCTTGCACAGGTAGTGACTGTCGGAAGTTAGCAAATCTGAAAAGTAGTCCGCTGAAACGGGCTCACATGGTCATGATAATTTATCTTGGTGTTTTTAGGAATGGCAGCAGCACGTTGCATGACTCTGACAGCCTCATCATAGTTCCTGAGAGCAGACAAGTCAGTATATCAGTCTAAATGACATTTCTCGCTTGTGTTGAAGCTCCATCTCTAACCAGTCACACCAAATGTCTGCAAGGTCCTCAACTGCTTTGAAATTTATTTTAGTAGCTTTCTCAGAGATATAATCCAGTAAGTTGTGAGCCCAGTCCAGAGATAGCCATCTTGGTTTTTATAAACTTCAAGGCCATCCTTGTGGACAATGCATTCTATGTTGACCTTCCAAGGGCTGAGAGAATCTTCATTCTTGTCATACACTCCACCTGCACCAACCAGAACAGAGGGTCCATCCATCTGTACAAGTTGCCCATCCATAGAGGTTGACTGAGCATCTGCTCATGCAGCTTCTACATCAATTTTCGCATTGGCATTATTGGACTCAATGGTAGCATCCACATCAAACCCAACATCATCAGAGAATCGCTTGACAATATCAAGGAAATCTCCAAGAAGCTGATATGGGCTCTTCCCTTCAGGACTGACATACTCCCCCTATGATGTTTTTCTTGCCAGTAAGAGTAAGGGCTTGGCAGCTTCAAGTGGCCATGGCACAGAGACTGCAGGAGGGAGTAGGATGGAGGTGTAGTGTTCAGTAACACTTGGATCAATGGCAAAGTAATGCCAGTAGACAGACACTGTAGTAGATCTGCCCTTCATCTCAGCCCAGAGTAGATATTGAACTCATGTTGGTGAATATAGTAGAGGCGGCAGAGTATGCAAAGCTTGGTCAAATGTCTGATGAGCATGCATGTGTGAGATAAGACATGAGCATATAGGGTGAATGAAGACAGATGTGTACATTAGCCATAACCTGAGTAGCTGAAATGGTCTTGCAGTCAGTACAAACACAATGATTCTCTCACAACAGAATGCACTTTGGAGGGGGACAGAAGGATGAAGAAGCCAAAAATGGTGTGTGGAACATGGAATGTGCTTGACTGTAAGCATTGTGGTGGTGACTCTTATTGAGGTCCATTGTGCAGAGTGCCATAGTCCATGAGCTGTAGGAAGTGAAAGCATGCAGATGAGGTGGGGGACATTCACAGGCTTAAGGGTTGGAAAAGATGGCAGAGTATACTGTGCACAAAGTTTATGAGCTTGACAAGTGGCACAATGAAGAAGATAATACATAGAAGAAGCTTCATACCTTTCTCCAGCACACTTTGTGGGATCCAACCTCTACTGAATGATATAGTCGACACATAACCCCTTGCCCCAGAACTGTGACACCGATCTACATTATGAATCAGAATAGCCAAGCAGGAAATCTACAGGTACCTTAATGCTGTGAGATCTTGTAACTCATGCTGGTGAAAGGCAAATAATGTAGTCTCAGATAGAAAGTCTATAAAAACAACACATTTAGCTGGCCCTTTTTGAACATGAGCTGACACTTACAGTTGGTGGCATCAATATAAGGCTTCTGACCAGATGCATTGCAGATGGAGTATGCAGTGTCATTGATCAACTTGTGGAGAAGAAGATGAGGGATAGAAACATACTCAGAGGAGATATGTTTTGATAAGCTGGATAACCACCGGGTCAAAGGGCATTGACACCTGCAATGCTGAACATGTGAAGGAGTGAGCACTGGAAAGAGACAGAAGAAAGCAAGAAATATATCATCCATTGCTTGCAACAATTAGCATCATCATATCAGATGCTTTGTATGAGTCTTGTGATGAGGAAAAAACAATCAATGGTGTACCGAAATACTTAAGGAAAAAGATCAAGTGCAGAATCACTAGAAGTAAGGGAGAAGTAGTTGTCCAAATGCTGTAACACTAACTGTATTAATGATCATTAACATGTGATGGAGATGCACAGCAGAGAAATAACACGATCCAAGCCCACCATAGGATGAGTGGCAACTGTGAGGTTGCTGCACCTGCTGTAGTAGCGCTAGTGCCTGATACAGGAAGTGTAGCAGATGCTGAAGCACCAGCAGGCTGAGTGTGTGATGACAACACCTGAGCTTTGTCTTGAAGGTGCTTCTCATATGCTTGCTTTGTTTTCTTAAAATTTGGCCCCTGTGCCACCACTAATGTCTGGAAAGAAATGATTGAACCATGGCGATCATAATCACACTAAGGAGAGACATACCTGTTTGTCTTTCATGGCAGCTACTTCAACAAGAATTTAATCTCTTTGTTGGCATGAGGTTGAGAGTGGAAGAGGGAGGACAGCTGATGAGTTTTGACAATGAAAGTTAGATTTCTTCATTGATATGAGGTTGAGAGCGGAAGGATAAGGACAGATGTACTTTGAAAACAAGGGTTTGATTCCTCCCTTGCTGTGAGAGTGAGGACAGCTGGTGATCAGTTTTGACAACAATAATTCAATTTCTTTGTTGTTGTGAGAATAAAGATGAATGGCTGATCAATTTTGAGGATGAGAGTTCAATTTCTTCATTAGTGTGGGGTTGAAAGTGGAAGAGTGAGGACAGCTGGCTGATCAGTTTTGACAATGAGAGTTCTATTTTTTTGGTTGGTGTGGAGTTGAAAGTGAAAAAGTGAGGACAGACATACTTCGACCACAAGAGTCTTCATTGGTGAGGTTGAGAGCAGAAGATGAAGGACAGCCAGCTGACTGGTGTATCTGGATGCAAACTTGAAGGCATTGTGGTATTTGAATTGAGCTCAGCTTCATCATCTGTGTCAAGTCAAGATGGACAAAACAGTAAGGAAGAATTAGATAGGAGAACATGCATATCTTACCAGGCAGGTGTGGAGGGTTGCTGAAATTTGTCTAGTGCACTATTTTCAGGTAAAGAGTGGTGAATAAGTGAGGGCAGGCAAACAATGAGTGCATGTAGACAGAATGCAGAATACCTTGAGCAAAATTTGGTTGCTTTACCATTGTCAGGTTGAAAATGAAAGAGGAGTGTATTTTCAGATGAATGGGGATGCATATCATCCATTGGGGAAGCCTGAGAGCATGGAGGTCTAGATAAGAATGAAGTAATAGAATTATTGATTACATACATTAAGATTGGCTTCTGTGCTGTCAGAAATATGACTGGACACTGTCAAAATGGCCAGGACATTGTGTTGCATTCACCTGGAACATCACTGTTATAATGAAGGTGATGAATTGCAAGCACAGTACCTCCAAAATGACCTGTTGTCAAGTGAAGAGCAGGGTGTGTGCTGCATTATCCTGAGATGCTTTATTCAAGTCTGTATTTTGGTACCTAAAACAAAAATTATCAGCCTGAGAGTGTGAGCAATGTTTTGACTTTCACAATATTTGATACTGATGGGAAGTAGATCCCCAATGCCAGCTTCTTTAAGAATGGTGTGAATGTCCCAAGTGCACATGTTTGTGTTTTTATAACCAGTGACTAAAACAGGCAAAGAAAGGTATGGTGTGTTGGCTTGGAGCGATCACTCTATATCATTTTCAGTCTCACATATAATTTGAGAAAGAGGACTCACTAATATATCATTGATGTCAGAAGGAGTGTGTAGAAAAAGAACCATAGTGATCTAAGCTGCCCAACAAAGTATGCGCACCATAGCACTAAGTGTGATCCCCAGAATGATAAAATTAGACTGTGCCTATTAATTCTTAAGTGACTTACTGCAAGATTATAATGATGTCCCATCGAAAAACATTTGAACAGAAATTAAGTCATGAGAGGAAGCAAGTAAAAGTAAAGATGAGTTGAGGCAGAAGGATTCCCAAGTAGTTGGGAAGAAGACCAGCACCAAAACTTCTGCACTTGAGAGTGCTTTAACTGCTGGTAATATTGAAGTTCCACTCAAACCAGTAATTGTAGCACATGATCAAACTCAAGGATGTACTGCAGGGCTGCTAGACTTGAGGGTGCCTGATGCTGAGAATGACTGAATTTTCTTGGTTCTATGATATGAACACTCACATGTGTATTATGAACCCCAAAGTGCTCAAAACAAAACAAGGATCTGTTCTCTCTTACTAAAGAGAGTTTCTTGATGGTGCTCCTGCTAAAGCAGGTCTTATGTTCAAGACTAAGTTTATTCCAGATGTAGTTACACATGCTATGACTCCTACACTAAATATTTGCTCACTGATGCTGATTATAACTAGACCTAGTGTCACCACTGGCTATATATGCAATTTGCCAGACTGATGTCCTGAACTTCATGTATAGTACATTAGTCTATTCTGTCATATGTTTTACAGGCTCTACTAAACATATTTGATTAAACCCCAAAGTTGAGGTAATGGAACCAGCAATGATGTACTTGATAGTATGGTTTGCAGAGCTGCACTTTGATATAGTTACAATAAGTCCACAATGAGGTCCATCCAGAACAAGGTATTGTTGGTGTTTATTGCATGGGGGGGCAGGGCTCAGATCATAGGCAGGGATATGATGGTGTTGGAGTTTGCTGCCTGTGTGATTAGATGTGCAGAATACTGCAACACAACCCTTGGTCATGGGTCCATTCTCCCTGCAGAAGGGGTCAGGATAAGCAATTGATACAAATTGTTTGGCTAGCCATCCCCCCTCAAATTTCAGGAAGACTTTTAAAACAACATGATATGTGAATAGCTTCAAGGCAAACTCCTTATTCATTAACCAATGAATTGGACCTGTAATAAAATAAGTAGGTATTGTGACACTTCCCATTGAGGACTTACTGTTGTCTTGTGGTTTGCCCACTCTGGCATCATGGCTCTCCCAGATGTCCTGCTCATCAACAACCCAAGGATTGTTTGTCAATGGGCTGGGATTGACATCTGATGTCAGGTCATGTGACACATCAGTATTCTCAGCACTTGCAGACCATGTGGTCCATGTGCTAGATAGTGATAGGGTAGGATCTGTGATGGAAGGAGGAAGACCTTCAACAGCAAGGAGCAGACCTTCAACAGCAGGGGGAAGACCTTTGATGGCAGGAGGAAGACCTTTGATGGCAGGGGGAAGACCTTTAATGGAAGGAGCAACAGCTCTGACAGAAGGGGGAAGACCTTCAATAGCAGGAGGAATAGCTTTGACAGGTGGGGTGATGCTTTGAGGTGGAAGTGCTTGGAATGATCACTTTTGCATACCACAGAATGAGATGAACTCAGTACCTTCAAGTACAGTGGCTCAAAAAAGTGTCCAAATATTTGTGCATTTTTGACTAATTGGACAATAGAAAGTCAGCACCTGAACATAATATAGAGGTATAGGGACATGTCTGAAAGCCCTATATCATGGCTTGAATCTGAGCTATGCAGCATGTGCAAATGACCTCATATGGGTGAGATATGATAATTCTAATATTATGACTCATTTGGACACTTTTTTGACTTTGTATTAAAATTACAAAATCAGACCATTTATATAAAATATCCTTAATTGAAGTGGTGTCATAATAATAATATGGTCTGATTTTAATATTATTTCAATATATAAACCCATCTAACATCATGAAATTAACATCATTGTCATGAAGCCCATCTCCCCTGCTCAAAGGGATAATATCCTTGTTCTCTGCACTTCTGGTTTATCTACCAGGCAAATTGCTTCCAAAACTGGTCTTAGCAAGTCTACTATTGCTACAGTTATCAAGAGGAATATATTAGATAAGGAAAATTCCAAATTGGGATGTCCTTCCAAGCTCACTCCACAGAACAAAAGAGCTGTTGTTCATCAAATCCTATCTGGCAAGGCTTCCAATGCTGTCCAAGCTACCAAATTCATCAATTCCATTGTCCCCAACCCTGTCTCTACCCAAACAATCAGGAACACCCTCAAGGCAGCCAATCTGAAGGCTGTAACTAAGAAGAAAAAACCTCTTCTCTCAGTGGCTCATAGGAAAAGAAGACTGGCCCTTGCTTTAAAGCATCAACATTGGACTGTGGAAGACTGGAAGAAGGTGATTTGGTCAGATGAAACAAAAATCAATAAAATGGGGTCAGATGGTCAAGAATATGTGTGGCAAAGGGCAGGAGAACCACTAGGAGAAAGAGAAGTCAAGGGTACACTGAAGTTTGGAGGAGGAAGTATGATGGTATGGGGCTGTATGGGGTGGAATGGAGTTAGGATTCTCTGTGAGTTGGAGGGAAGGATGAATGCAGAGCAGTATATCTCCATTCTAGAGAAGTGTCTGCTTAAAAGCATGGAGGAATCAGGTATTGATGAAGAAGACATCATCTTCCAATAAGATAATGACCCCAAGCATACCTCAAAGCTGGCTACAAAATGGTTTGAAGACCATGGGATCAATGTCCTATTATGGCCAGCACAGTCTCCAGACCTCAATCCTATTGAATATCTCTGGGAATTACTCAAAAGGTTACTTGCTGCCTATCAAGATCCTCCAAAGGGGCTATTTGAACTATGGGAGAGAGTTGTAGCAGAGTGGGAAAAAATTTCCAAAGAGAAGTGTCAGAAATTGATAGAAAGTATGCCTAGAAGGGTAGCAGCAGTGATTAAAGCCAAGGGGGGTAACACAAAGTACTAGATTCATACAATAGGATTTGTTAAATACAAAGTCAAAAAAGTGTCCAAATGAGTTAAAAGATTAGAATTATCATATCTCATCCATATGAGGTCATTTTCACATGCTGTATAGCTCAGATTCAAGCCATAATATAGGGCTTTCAGACATGTCCCATACCTCTATATTATGTTCAGGTGCTGACTTTCTATTGTCTAATTAGTCAAAAATGCACAAACATTTGGACACTTTTTTGAGCCACTGTATTACCCCATTTAGCCTCATTCCATACCTTAACAGTAGTTAGTCTTTGAATCAATCAAAGGAAATGTGCATGCCAACCTGGTGACAATGTCTTGGAGTTTAAGCTCAGTCTGCTTCTGCCTAGGTAGAGAAACAATACAATGTTTGGTGGTAAAACTGTATAGTGTGGCTTGGTAGCCCTTCTGGTTACCCCTGACAATAAAAACCTCTTTGCCAATCTCATTGCAAAATGTATCCAAGTTGACATTGTGAGTTTTTACCACAAATTAGATTGGAACAGTGACCTGCTACATATCAGGGGTAGCTTGAATGGAGGTGAAGAATACTCATGAGCAAGTGGTCACTGTCACATTCCAGGATCAAACAAGTGTTTGGAAAGTCAATGCTATGCACAATCCCTATTGCTTAATATTCTGGACCATGGACAGCACTCATGGCATCTCCTGGCCTGATGTCATAGCCCCTTTCTTTCATGTATTGGAGTGTCTGCATGAGGTTCATGCACTGAATGAATGCTATGGGAACTGAAATACTTGATAGTCCATCAGTGATGTCCACGTTCTCCTCAATACAGATATTGCAGAACCACAGATAAGTTGATCTTGTTGTAATCCAGGTCACAATGCTGAATTTCCCAGCATGTGGTCCATCCCAAACTTGTATGTTATCCCCAATTTCAATAGATTCAGAGTCTAGGGGGGCTTGAAATATTGATGCATAGGCAGTTGTGATGGCAGCATATGACTCAAAGGGTACTGATCCAGGTAGTACTTTGAAACTACCACCTATTCATGAAGTATCAGATAATTTTGCATGATTTTTCGAATACAGATGACTTTTACCTCTTCCTTGGAAACTGCTTGACATATGTGAAAAGTCTCACCACTCATTTGAAGAATGTGTCCTTCTAAACCTAGGAATGACTCAGCCATGACTCTAACCAAATTGCTAACCCAGAAGATGCACTCTATGTCCTGGAGTCAGAGTTCTATCTCTTCTAGGCCTCCATTGTTGAAGGTCAATTTTAAACCAATGGAACCACAAATATGGTCAGTTGAGACTACCCTACCAATCTGTCCACAACGAGAGCCTTGGACAACCCTCATGGAATCTCCTATGTGCAGGAACTGAGTGGAAAATGCAATGACAGTCTTCTTCAGGAACAGCTTGTCTCACCCAGATTCCAAATGCAGTTGAATATCATCAATGTGAGGAGAGGCAACAATTTCTAGACAATCATGGGGGAAGTTTTTCAGTAGGAGGCCCATATAATAACTTTCTCCTTTGTACTTTAATTCTACCAGTGTCATCACAAAGTATATCAGACACTGCTTTGGTATTCAGAAGGTGAGATCGCTCAAACAGTGCAGATCTCTGAGATATGGAATAAGAGAGGTTCCATGAAGCAATCAGCACTGCAACAAAACCATTTGGAAGACTGGGATTGAAGACTTGAGCAATATTGCCCTTGTACTTGCTGTCCCTGATCCTGACCCATGCCTGGTTGGGAAGTATGGAGCGCGAATGTTTGACTATTTCACATTCTGCTTCTGTGATGTGAATACAGTCTTTGAGAGTGGAAGCATATACCACAGGAATTGAGTCAGCAATAGCCTTGAAAGAATCAGTGACCATGTAAAGCTGGCCTGCTGTCCAAGGTGAGATGGTCACAGGAAATTGATGCCCCCAAAAACATTTGGCAACATATTCAGTGGAAGTTCCTAAGATACTATGAGCGCCATACTATGTGATTCACAATGAACATACTTTGTACATGAAGGAGATACATCCTTTTTTAGCTAGCTGCAATTGAGGTGAGGCTGATGGGATCATACCAGACAGCAAGGTTTCTCCATAAGTATTGTGCTTGCAACCTTGTAATAACTTGGACAAATTCCCTTCAAACCTGATGACCATGTCATCAATAGTTACAGCCAGTTTCTCTTTCACTGACGTTCCTGCTAATCACATGATCTGAGGTGACTGTGCAGATGTTCCATCATGATTCTCTTGCTCCTCCCCCTCCTCACATTCCTTGTCATCATCTTCATTGTCATCCTCTGAGGCTTCAAGAAGAACAAACATATTTTGAGACTACATTTGTTGGTTAGCATACACCATGGGCAGTTATGAGATTTTATGTACTTTTTTGATCGTTTTTGTAATCATCAAGTGCATGGAGTTGACAAGTGAGTGACCATCCTCAATGTAGATTTGGGCAAGGAAGAATCTTCTCTTGGCATGGAGACCCAGGGTAGGTACTTGTCCTTCCCATGGAGAAGATTTTCCAGGGAAATCTCATTGTTTCCATCCAGTCATCTGGGGAGTATTGGTCACCAAGGTACACAAAAAAAACATCCTCCATCTCTGGGTACATCATCCTAGTTGTGGGGAACTGTTCCATAAATTGCCAAGCATGATGATCCATCAATGCTGATGGTACTGTCTGATTCACTGTATTCTCATTAATAGTGATATTTTGTAAAGTGATAATATACCATGACTTGTCTTGATTGTTACAGTCGTTGCACCCCCCCTCTATTTTCTCTTTATGTCTCCTCTTCTTATGCTTACTTCATCATTTCCTTGTTCATCCACAGTCACTTGACCATACATTCATACGTGACTCATACCGACTCGACTCCCATTCATGACATCATATGTTCAACATGTTGTACTATAGCTGCCTCCCTTCTTTGGTTATGCAGCCTACTTATATCTGATGAGCCTGCCCTAAAGTCCTCTTTTTACTTTAGTATATAAATGCTCATAGATATACTGTATTTCCTCATTCTAATCTTACTGGGTTTTACCTGGAGCTTTCCTTCACTAAGGACCCCCAATCCTTAGTTGTCTAAGATCGTATCTAAGCTTAGCACACCTAAGTCTTAGTCTAAAGTGAACTTACTTGCTTCGACTCAGCTAGTTCTGTGTAACCGTACTTGGAGCTATCTTCATCGTTGTAGAACGTACTCGACTCGGCCAGCCCAGTTCTCTCTTGAACTCATCTGTCTTCGTCATTTACCTTGATCAGTGCTAGACCTTCGTCCAGCTAGTACTATGAACCCACGACCCTTGATACCTCTTGTGTGAGGCGGTCATGTTCAGAACTATCCCAGTTCATAACAAAAGATTAGAATCCCATCGACACTGTCGACTATCTAGTCCTCGGCCCCACCTATTGAATCGATCAGTCCGATCAAGAAAAGTCCTAGTGGACAGCAAGACAGTGCATTTAGGCAAGAAGGTTTACATCCCTGTGACATTACTATCTGCCCAGAATGTCTATGAAAGAACACGAATTCAAGATTGGCACACCCACCATCTTTGACGGAGATTGCAGCACTTCGAAATCCTTCCTCCTATCTTGCCATGCATATATGGATATCAATGTGAAGCTATACATGACAGATCAGCAGAAAATCATTTACATTTGCTCCTTTATGGAGAAGGGAAATGCCCACTTATGGAAAGAACACTTCCTTGAAGAAGCCCATGCCCAAACTCCTCACAATTATGGCAAGCTTGAGGATTTCCTTAAAAGCTTCAACAAGGCATTCACACCTCTTGACCCAGCTAGATTTGCGATCACTAAACTCCGAGACCTGAAGCAGGGAAATAAAGACCTGCAAACATATGCTGCCGACTTTGTTCTCCTTATGAACCAAGCAGGAATCACCAATGAATTAACTAAGATCCAGTTTTTTCAAGACGGTCTTAATCTGGGGATTCTTACCCATCTATTCAACACTGGAGATGTCCTTGACACTCTCGACGAGGTCATCAATACCTGCGTCAATATAGACAATTCCTACCATCATCTCCAATCAATCTGTAATCAGCATGCACCCAAAAGAAGTCTCAGAAATACAGGAATTCCCGATACTCATCCTCCCATGATCCGAATGCGATGGAGGTAGATTGCCTTACTCATGCCAAGAAGGTCGATCTGATGAAGAAGGGCAAATGCTTTAACTGCAAACAGCCCGGGCACCATGTGAATAGCTGCCCAAAAAAGAAGGAGAAATCTACTCCTGTACATCAGACTGAAACTGAGGCTTCGGGGTCTGGGTTGAAGATTGAAGAAATAGAAAGCGATGATGAAGAAACTGTAAGGCAGTTGGCCCAGGATTTTTAATTTGGAGAAACAAAGCGACATGTGTTTCTCCATCTGTACTATTACGACTTGTATGTGCTGTAGGTGAATGAAAGGAATTTTGCATTCCCATTACCCTCATTTCATGCACTCGTCCAAAATCTGTCGAAACCACCGCCATCATCGACACTGGAGCTGCTGGAACCTTTATCTCCGAAGAATTCATGAAACTTCATAACATCTCATGAAGAAGACTGAGTAAACCATTCAAGGTTACTACTGCTGATGGCTCCTATGTAAAAGGGGGCCCAATTACGCATTATTGCCTACTTGTTGTCAAAATTGATGAATGAACAATGTACAGGAAGTTTAATATCACCCACCTTGGACGAAGGGATCAGATTCTCCTTGGCATCCCTTGGCTACGCACCATGAACCTGGTCATAGACTGGACAGCTGAAACGGTGACGTTATCACACACCAAGAAGTTGGATCTTATCGAAATAGATGTCAATGCTGATAGAAAAAAGGCAAAGCTCCCCCTTTTGTTTAATCATCCTGCATGGAAATGGAAGAATTCAAAACTCCCACAATCGAATGATACATCGTCAATACCTGTAACCACTACCGCTCCACTTATCCCTGCTTCTACCGAATCTCCTTCTACCCCAGAATCAACTACCACTCCTTTGCCACTGGTCGTTCCCCAAGTCAAATTGCCTTCACCAATGATCACCCAACCAACTCTTCCTAGTGAAACTGCTCCCCGCTGTCCTATCTCCCCAATTCCTAAACCAGAGAAAAGACGAAATGAATGGGAATTATCACCTCGACCCCCACCAGTCCTGACGGAGCAACGACCACCTGAACAGCAAAGAGAGTGCATTAGAAAGGCAGATGAACCAGCCAGCAACGAACAAACTGATAAAAAGGTTCGATTGGATTTCCTGGAGGGAAAAGTTACAGAAGAAGAGTTCCTAGACGGGAAAATGTCCCTTGCACCAATGGAGCCTCCACCTGCATTAATCCCATCCCCAGATGACGATGAACCTTTCTTTGACACTATGCAGGATGTGTGGACCAAACCCAAGGTTAGGAACATTGCCACGTATGAGTTACAAGGAGGAGAATTCCTAGTAGAATATGATGTGGAAGGGATGCAGATGAGGATTGCAGAAGAAGTCTCCATGGATACTCCTCTCACGCGTGATGGCACCTCATGATTGGAGCAACTCCTGAATTATTCTCAGGTCTCACTTGCTCCACCATCTTTTGAGGAAACGACCAAGTTCAGCAATAAAGCTCAAGAATTTGCCACAGAAGAGAAGGAGAAGAAGAAGAGCTTTGAGGAACTAGTTCCATCATATCTTCACGATTTCCGCAATATCTTCACAAAAGAAGGGCTCAACAAACTCCCTCCTAAATGACCCGGTATCAACCACCGAATCGAAACCAAGCCTGGGTTTGTCCCTTGCACATCCAAGGTCTATCCTTTATCTGGAAAGGAAAGAGAAGCTGTTAAAACCTTTATCGATGAGAATGTTGCCAAAGGATTCATTTCCGAATCAAAATCACCCCAAGCTAGCGGTTTCTTCTTTGTCGGAAAGAAAAGCAGAGAATTACATCCTTGTCAGGACTACTGTTACATCAATGACTGGACGATCAAGAATGCTTACCTGCTTCCCCTTCCCATTACATTAATAGCTCGACTCCATGATGCCCGATTCTTCACCAAGATGGATATTAGATCTGGATATAACAACATTTGTATCCACCCTGACGATCGCTGGAAAGCCGCATTCACTACCGAGTTCAGCCTTTACGAGCCTAATGTCATGTCCTTTGGCTTATGCAACTCCCCTGCCACATTCCAAGCCTATATGAACCAAACGTTCCAGCAAGAGATTAATGAAGGATGGATGGTTATCTATATGGATGACATCCTAATCTTTTCCAAGACCCTTGAAGAATATCGGAAACACACACATTGGATTTTAGAACATATTTGGCAAGAACAATTATTCCTCAAACCTGAGAAGTGTATGTTCAATGCTGAAGAAGTTGAATACCTCGGAATGATTATCCATCCCAGGGAAGTCGCCATGGATACTGCCAAAACTAAGGGTATTGCTGATTGGCCAATTCCACGGACTGTCAAAGACGTCCGATCCTTCCTCGGATTTTGCAACTTCTACTGTACTTTCATTTCCCACTATTCCGACATTGCCCGACCTCTTATCAATTTGATGAAGAAGAATGCCAATTTTGATTGGACGACTGAATGCCAGGATACTTTCGACATCCTGAAGACAAAGTTTACTCGACAACCAGTACTTCGGAACCCTGACCCACTTCGGCAATTTGCAGTGGCCACTGATGCATCCCTTATAGCAACGGGGGTAGTCCTACTTCAAACGGATGAAAACGGGGTCTACCACCCCTGTGCCTATCTCTTGCAATCTCTTAACCCTGCTGAATGCAATTATCAAATCTTTGATAGAGAATTGCTTGCCATCATTCGCACCCTTACTGAATGGCACCACTACCTTGAAGGGAGTCCCCATCCTGTTATTGTCTTTACCAATCATAAAAATCTCCTGTACTTCAGGACGGCACAGAAACTGACTCGACGACAGGCTCACTGGCAACTTATCCTCTCTACCTTTGACATTGAACTCCACCACGTTGCTGGTGCCAGGTTAGCTGCTCCCAATGCCCTCTCTCGTCGCCCTGATCATGATACTGGCGGTCATGATAATGAAGATACCATTCTTCTTCCTGAGTCCCTTTTTGTCCAACTCATCAATATGGACTTACTTGATGTACTGGGTTCTTCTGACCCTCTTGATGATCCACTTTTCAAAATGGCGTCAGATGCTCTAGACGGCGTATGCCTTCCCCCCATGAAATCCGCCCTCTCTGACTGGAGAATTGAGAACAGTATCCTTTATTTCCGTAATTGCGCCTACATCCCTCCTGCTCACTGGGCCACCTTCCTTTCCCACCATCATGATCACCCCTCTGCTGGGCATCCTGGTCGTTTTAAAACTGAAGAACTTGTCAAGCACAAAGCCTGGTAGCCCTCTATGGGAGCCTATATTCGCAAGTACGTTGAGGGTTGCACCCTTTGTCAGCAAATGAAGATGGACACACACCCCGTTCGACTACCTCTTACCCCCATCCCTTCTTCGACAACTCACCCTTTTTCCCAGGTCTCCATTGATCTTATTACTGATCTTCCCCTTAGCAATGGCTTTGATAGCGTCATGGTCATGGTAGACCATGGGCTTATGAAGGGGGTAATTCTCACCCCTTGTCTGAAAACCATCACTTCTGAAGGCATAGCAAAGTTATTTTTGAAACATGTCTATCGCCATTTCAGCCTCCATGACAAAGTCATTTCAGATTGTGGTCCGCAATTCCTATCTCACACCAAAGAGATACGGACCATTCCCGATCGAAGAAGTTCTATCCCCTATCACATTTAAACTCTGACAACCGAAACAATAGAAGATTCATCCCGTGTTCCATGCTTCTGTTTTATCCTCCTATAACAAAACGGATGTGCACGGGCCAAACTTCCTAGAACCACCCCCCGATGTCATTGAAGAAGAAGAAGAGTATGAAGTTGATGTGATTCTTGCACACAAAGGGACTGGTAAACGCCAATGGTACTTGGTATCCTGGAAGGGATATTCATCAGCAGATAATGAGTGGATCCCAGAAGACAATCTCCGAAACTCCGCCCGAATTCTAAAAGCATATAAGACACGACATTCCCTCTGATGTCTCTTATCCGCCTCAGAACTTCCATGTCTTAAGCAAATTACTTGATTATGTTTTCTGCTCTTTACACTAATGCCTCAGACCCTGAAATCACCCTCATCGACCATCCCTCATTCATCACACCAGTACCCCTTACCTGACAATACACTATTGCGGATCTCAAAGATCCCGAAGACCCCAGTCAAGAAAACTATCATAGTGTTGTCATCGACATCAAAAACACCTCCCTTATCATCTCCGCCCTCCTCTGTGAGGGGCATGCCATTGAAATTGACAACAGACTCCACTGAAGCCACAATCATGTCCCCCAGCTCGTTGTTAACCTCATCCGCACCGCTTCCCTCCTGGGCAGACTTGCTGCCAACATTAAAGATTATCATGTCTGGCAATGCCTTTACCACATCAAAAGATGTATTCAACACTACGGTGTGCTGCTGCTTCCTCATACTTTTAAAAGTGACGTGGAAGAAGTTATCCACATCATGTCTGAATGATGAGCAGGCATTGCACACCCCCCTTCTCCACACCATGTTGAACGAATGCATACATCACTTACCACCTCCTATTCGACACCTTATCCTCATGTCGATGCCCTTCGTGGCTTATTATCTACTGTTGAGGAGGCATCCACATTCATCATGAAGGATCTCCACCTTCGTGTAGCAGGAAGCCCAAGCATGCAGGAGACATTAGAAAGAATAGCTACTACTTCCCTTCCCTCATACACAGAAAAGACACACCCAGATTGGGTTAGTGACGCCACCCTCGCAGCACAGCTTACACTGCTGAAAATTCATCCCCCCATGACCATCCCATCCGAAGAGGAACTTGCATCCACCACTCATATCCTAGAAGAAACCAACTTCGTATGCACCGAGGAGCATCCCCCCGCGCTCTACACCGCCTTCTCAGAAATGCATGAAGAGATAGTTGCTGCAAAAATCAACACTGATGTGTTCAGCATCCATAAAGATCTCCCCACTGCGACCCTCATAGACCCCTCCACCTTGGGGCAAGTCCCTATCGAAACTTTCAGTCACACCTCTCCCTCTCTGCCTGATGAACTGGTCACCACTGCCAAAACTCATAACATACCATTGTCACCACCCCCTTTTCAGGGACCCCTTCCTGACGACTGACCTTCTCAAAACTGAAAACGCTATTGTGGTGTGGCATCTGGCAAGGAGAGAGTGAGATCTGCGAGTCCTTGACCAATTCCTATCCCTTCCCCACTCCATCAGTCTCATTCCAACCATGATGAAAATATGAAGTGTCGATTTTGCCACAACTACAGTCATCGCCAATCTACCTGCCCGCAGTACAAGTGTCGCATCTGTGAGAAATTCCAACCAGGACACCTCACACTTTACTGTCCTCAGTTTCATGGAACTCCACCATTCACTCTTACATACAAGGATGACGGGTTCTACGAGGCGCTCCGTATTTGGGAGACATACCTCGACTCAGTCCATTCCACCATTCCATGAGTTGACAAGAAGTAGAGAGACAAGCTCTGATGAAGGGGCACAGAAGAAGCTGCATATATGATGTGTCATACTGGTGGCAATAATGATGACAGGGAGGATTTTGAATTCTTCGACGACCCCATCTACTACCATAATCAAGATGACTAAGTTGGTGACTTTGTCTGTAAAACAGGGGTAATGTTACAGTCATTGCACCCCCCCTCTATTTTCTCTTTACGTCTCCTCTTCTTATGCTTACTTCATCATTTCCTTGTTCATCCACAGTCACTTGACCATACATTCATATGTGACTCATACTGACTCAACTCCCATTCATGACATCATATGTTCAACACGTTGTACTATAGCTGCCTCCCTTCTTTGGTTACGCAGCCTACTTATATCTGACGAGCCTGCCCTAAAGTCCTCTTTTTACTTTAGTATATAAATGCTCATAGATATACTGTATTTCCTCATTCTAATCTTACTGGGTTTTACCTGGAGCTTTCCTTCACTAAGGACCCCCAATCCTTAGTTGTCTAAGATCGTATCTAAGCTTAGCACACCTAAGTCTTAGTCTAAAGTGAACTTACTTGCTTCGACTCAGCTAGTTCTGTGTAACCGTACTTGGAGCTATCTTCGTCGTTGTAGAACGTACTCGACTCGGCCAGCCCAGTTCTCTCTTGAACTCGTCTGTCTTCATCGTTTACCTTGATCAGTGCTAGACCTTCATCTGGCTAGTACTATGAACCCACGACCCTTGATACCTCTTGTGTGAGGTGGTCATGTTCAGAACTATCCCAGTTCGTAACATTGATCAGTTCTGAGGCACTTCAGAGAAGGTTCATCACCATTAGATCTGGTGCATTTAGACATGTATTGTTATCTGTGATATACAGATATTTAATTTCTAATTTACAGTGAACTTAAAATGCTACATACTACAATCAATGCCTAGAGCTATTTGGTAGTGTGTGTTCACTATGATATCTATGAGATATAGTATGTTATTGAGATGGTGATAGTAGAAAGAAGACCTGGTAATTGTGCAAGGTCAGTATATATAGTGAATCACTATTGTGGATTAGCTAATGCTTACAGAAGTTGTGGTATGAATTGTGGGTGTATGCATTGTGGACATGGCACAGCACCATTGTCTTATGTAGAGATGGCTGTACAAAGTGTGGACATTGTAAATGGGCAGTGCAATGGCACAATCTGTGGCATAAGCATGTAAGTAAGCATAGCACATGGCCCAGAGTAGTAATTCTGAACATTGGGTGGTGATAATACTAAGCCCCACCCTGCCTGCTACCAGCATTCACCATCAACCAGAGGGAATCTTCTATATGAGAAACACATGCTACCCTACTTATTCACATACATGCTAAAGTAATGGGAGTCAGAAAAGGGTGTGTGGAGTGTGGAACACAGTTGATATACTGAATGACTATACATTCAGACCCAGCTAGCAACATCTAATTAGTAAGTGGCTATACTATACATTTAGACCCAGTGTTAGAGACGTGCTCAGAGGGTTAATGGATCATAAAGGGCTTTGGCCTCAGCTCATGCGCTGTGCCCCTTACCCGAGTATTGCCCCTTAATTTCGGATGAAGTCCTAGGGAGAGTTCTGGTGAAGTCCGGATGTAATCCGGACAAACTCTAGGGCAGGATAACTCAATAGAGCTCTGAAGGACTTCCGGATGAGCGTGGGAATGTGCCGGAACTATTCCTGGATGATAGGGGATGATGACAAGACTACTTGGACGAAGTCCAGAGTAGAACAGTGAGGGATGTTACAATAGGATGGAGGATAGAATAGGACTGGACCATAGGACCATAGGACCAAGGGTCTGAGGTCCGAAGGTCCAAGGATCCGAAGGTCCAAGGATCCGAGAGCAGGAGTAGTGGAGTGTTAGGTGGATAACAGATGGGCGGACAGATGGACGGATGAATAGACAGATGGACGGATGAATAGACAGACAGACAGATGGATGGATGGATGGATGGGTAGACAGACAGATAGATAGACAGACGGATGGACGGATAGATGGATGGATGGATGGATGGACAGATGGATGGATGGACGGATGGACGGATGGACGGATGGACGGATGGACGGATGGACGGATGGACGGATGGACGGATGGACGGATGGACGGATGGACGGATGGA
>MU172934.1:458079-469098 GCA_016695475.1 Suillus decipiens | reverse complement strand
AATCTCTCTTTTTATTGACAAAAAAGTGGGTCTTATATAGACAAAATGAATGGCTATGCTACCCTTTTTCCCACATTGGTGGGGTGCTGACCTCCCTTAAATATTGAATATCATCATGGATTGATTTGTAATATGCTCACAGTGTGAGAGAAAGTCATGTAAAATGTTGATGGCTATGCAGGTTCTTGAGGTCAGGTGACTATTAGTGACTATTCTAGGTAAAAAAATGTCAATTATGTACTTGTGGGGCCTATGTTGCATGTTTGCAGAAATTGCACCAGGTAAACAGTGTGAGTTTCGTGAATTTTTCATAGGACAACTTTACATAATTAAATTTCTGAGGTCACCTGACCTTTGTGGGAATTTTTTGGCATAGTTTTCAGAACCAAAACATATGTGAAGACAGTCATGGAAAATGAATTAGAAATAATAAGAAAAGAGGAAAGAAAAAAAAAAAGTAAGATTGTGCACTGGTTTTGAGTGCTTAGTCAGCCATGCACCAGACCAGTTTGGTGCCAGTCACCAGGATGCCTGGTGGAGGGGTGATCATGATGGCAGGAAAGGAAAGCAGCGTGGTGAGTGGGGGGAATATAAGCATGGTTTCAGAAATAGAGGATACTGTTATCAATCTTCCAATCGGAAAGGATGGATTTCATAGGGGGAAGGCACATGCTGTCTAGGGCATCTGATGCCATTTTGAAAAGCAGATCATCAAGAGGATCAGAAGAGCCCAATACATCAAGTAGATCCGTGTCAATGAGTTGGACAAAAAGGGAATTAGGAAGAAGAACAGTATCCTCATTATCATCACTGCCATTATCATGATCAGGGTGATGGGAGAGGGCATCGGGAGTGGCTAGTTTAGAGCTGGGGACATGGTGTAGTTCAATATTGAAGGTGGAAAGGATTAATTGCCAATGAGCTTGGCAGCAAGTGAGCTTCTGTGCTGTTCTGAAGTAGAGCAGATTCTTGTGGTCAGTGAAGACAATAACAGGGTGGGGGTTTCCTTTGAGGTAATGATGCCATTCAGCAAGGGCATGGATAACAGCAAGTAATTCCCGATTGAAGATTTGATAATTGTGTTCAGTGGGGTTAAGGGACTGTGAAAGATAGGTACAGGGGTGATAAACCCCATTCTCGTCAGTTTGAAGTAAAACTGCCCCCATCAGTATGAGGGACGCATCAGTGGCAACTGCAAATTGCTGGAGCGAATCAGGGTTCTGAAGTACTGGTTGCTGGGTAAACTTTGTCTTCAGGAGTTCAAAGGTATCCTGACATTCAGTCGTCCAAACAAAGTTGGTGTTCTTCTTAGTTAAATCAATGAGGGGTCAAGGAATGTCGGAGTAGTGGGAAATAAAGGTTCAGTAGAAGTTGCAGAATCCAAGGAAAGAGTGGACATCCTTGACAGTCCATGGGATAGGCCATTCTGTGATACCCTTAGTTTTGGCGGTATCCATGGCAACTTCGCCTGGTTGGATGATCATTCTGAGGTATTCGACTTCTTTAGCATCAAATGTGCATTTCTCCGGTTTCAGGAATAACTGTTCTTGTCGTATGCATTCCAGTATTCATCTTGTTCACTTCCAATGCTCTTCAAGCATCTTTGAAAAGATTAGGATATCGTCCATATAAATCACCATCCATCCTTCATTAATTTCCTGTTGGAACGTCTGATTCATATAGGCCTGGAATGTAGCAGGGGAATTACATAGGCCAAAGAACATGATGTTGGGTTCATAAAGGCCAAATTTAGTAGTAAAAGCAGCTTTCCAATGGTCATCAGGATGAATATGGATGTTGTTGTAACCAGATCAAATATCCATTTTGGTGAAGAAGTGAGCATTAGGCAAGCTCATCAGATATACACAGGACTGCATAACCAAAGAAGGAAGGCAGTTGAAGTACAATGTGTTGAATGTATGATGTCATAGAGAGTCAGAATGAGTCATAGGTGGAGCCGAGTCACAGGATGAGTCATAGGCAGAACTGAGTCACATATGAATGTATGGTCAAGTGACCATGGGCAAAAGTGATATACAAGGGAATGATGATATAAGTAGAAGGAGAGTGAAGTGTAAAAGAAGGGAAAATAAGTGGGGTGTACAATGATTGTAACAGCGAGAGATCCGAAGGGCTTTGGCCTCAGTTCATACACTGTGCCCCTTTCCCAAGTACTACCCTTTATTTCAGAGGAGTAATCTTCGTCCAAGGATCCAGAAGTGCTTGCGTAGCAGATCCAAGGGTCTGAAGGTATCAGATATGGTATGTCCGAAGGATATCTGAAACGTATGGATGGAAAGAGTATGTCCGGAGGGTATCCAGAGTGCATAGATGGATTTGAGGTATAAGGCTAGTAGTGGATGAGGTCTGTACTAGAAACTAACAGATATAGACTACTGGAGGTAGAGTCAGAAGTGTAGACTATAGGAATCAATCCTAAGTCACGGAAGATACTTAGAGCTGGAAGAGGATCAAGTTCGGATGAACGGAATGAGCAGAATCTAAGATGATATTCGAACTAAGGTTCTCTAGAGTTGTACATGTAGTTTATATACTGTAGGTAGATAGTACAAATAATCAGCGAGTCCAGTGAAACAAGGAAATAACAGCTGGCCTATAGGTAGACACAACTATTTATCCTACTGAAGGTGCGAGTTTGTAGTTCAACCCGAGAGGACTGCAATAGAAGCAATTTCCTTTAGTTAGTTAGTGAGGGAACACAGTCAGACTAGATGATAGAGGTAAGAGATTACTCTGAAAGTTACCGCCATCAGTGGTACTAAGGCAGAACAAGATAATCCATGAATGAAAACACAACAGCAAGGGCGCTAGTTAGCAATACCGAGATAGCGACAGCAGTAACTGCTGAAATGTGAATGCTATATCCGCAGTAATGATCAAGAACAGTGGCAACAGTAAGAGTCACCGGTAGCGGTCCAATACTCCGTAATGAATTCAAAAGCCTAAGAACGAGAGCTTAGCTCATAGTATCCCACAGCAACTTATAGTGGTACTAAGTGCCAATAGATTGAAAGTTCAAGGCAAAAGTGAAGATAAAATTTGCACAGAACTAAAGATAATACTACGAGTGACTTCTATGGCTACCACAGATCGAGGAAGTGAAGTACAAAAAATATCTGAGAGGTTTTTTAACATAGTGTGTGAGCGACCAGAATGGATAGGCAAGTATAGTAGCGAGCATGCGAGGCAATTGGACTGAATATGTAATCATGCTGCAGGGTACTGCAGCATGAGGCGTACATGTAATAGCGCTTGCCATGGGATCAGTTTTGACAGTTACTAATTAATATGCACCAAATGGAGCTAGATGGACATAGGATGGACATGGATGGACAACGCAGTTCGGATGGTCGGTATGAGTGCTGCTTGACATTCGGTTCCCTTGGCTATGATCTGAGATGCGTGTAAAATAGCTAGGACATGAGCCTAGTGGCAATATGGTCACTACACTGGAACTGGAGGGCTATACACAAAGTATAACAGAAGTCTATTAGTAAATGCGCAGCAGATCAGCAAATGCAAGTTGGATATGAGGCACAGGTAACAGATCAGTAAGCAGGACAGGAATATACACAGCTGGGACACTGGTACAGGTAGATCACCGAAAGGAGATAGAAGCAAGTATGCACAGTGGACTTAGAACACGAGAAGCTGGGGCTCTTGGATGGGTGATCCGGATCAGATCTGTGGTCCAGATAGAAGCAGGATCAATCGGATCTGAGATCAGATGTATGGAATATGACAAAACTGATGCCTGACTATGCTATTTCTGGAATACTTTCCATTGTATGTCCGGACTGAGAGCTTCATCCAGTTGCCTACTACTCCCGTACACTATCTGCACTGGAAGTCAATTATGACACCCACAATAAGGAACTCCTAGCCATCCACAAGGCTTTCTGGACCTGGCAACATTACCTAGAAGGCTTGTCTGAGCCTATAGATATCATTATGGACCACAAGAACCTTGAGTATTTTTCCACCACCAAACTCCTCTCTCACTGTCAGGCTCACTGGTCAGAATTCCTCCATCAGTTCAATCTCATCATCCATTTCTGTTCTGGAAAACTTGGAGCCAAACCAGATTCCCTGACAAGACATTGGGCTGTCTACCCCAAAGAGGGGAATAAGGACTACGCTCAAGTTAATCCTCATAATTTCCACCCAGTATTCACTTCCGAACAGTTAGCTTCATCCCTACAAGCCACAACCCTGGCACCTCCAGTCCTTAGAGCAGCTGTCCTTATGGATACAGAAAACCTTTGGAAAGACATCCTGACCACACTTCCCAATGACCCTATCACCAAATCGCATCTTCTGGTACCTTTGGATCTGAGATGGACAGTGAACAATAGTGGATTCCTTTGCTGTGACAACCATATCTATGTCCCGGAAGCCAATGACTTATGATTACATGTCCTCCGTAACTGCCATGACCACCCCCTATCCGGACACTTCAGACAAAATCGTACCCTTGAGCTCGTCTGATGCGACTACACTTGGCCTGGAATACATATCTATGTAAAGGATTATGTTAGGTCCTGTACTTCCTGCGCCCAAGCCAAAGTTCCTCCATACATCTGATCTCAGATCTGATCTGATCGATCCTGCTTCTATCCAGACCACAGATCCGATCCAGATCACCCATCTGAGAGCCCCAGCTTCTTGTGTTCTAAGTCCACTATGCATACTTGCTTCTATCTCCTTTTGGTGATCTACCTGTACCGGTGTCCCAGCTGTGTATATTCCTGTCCTGCTTACTGATCTGTTACCTGTGCTTCATATCTGACTCGCATTTGCTGATCTGCTGCGCATTTACTAATAGACTTCTGTTATACTTTGTGCATAGTCCTCTGGTTCTGGACTTGCTGATTATCTGTACTATCTACCTACAGTATATAAACTACATGTACAACTCTAGAGAACCTTAGTTCAAATATTATCTTAGATTCTGCTCATTCCATTCATCTGAACTTGATCCTCTTCCAGCTCTAAGTATCTTCCGTGACTTAGGATTGATTCCTATAGTCTACACTTCTGACTCTACCTCCAGTAGTCTATATCCATAGTTTCTAGTACAGACCTCATCTGCTACTAGCCTTATACCTTGAATCCATCTATGCACTCTGGATACCCTCTGGATGTACTCTTTCCATCCATACGTTTTGGATATCCTTTGGACCCTCAGATCCGCTATGCAAGCACTTCTGGATCCTCAGACATAGATTACTCCTCTGAAATAAAGGGTAGTACTCGGGAAAGGGGCACAGTGTACGAACTGAGGCCAAAGCCCTTCGGATCTTTTGCCTATTGAGTACAGTCTTAACAGCTAGCCCCACTGGTGCATAGTCATTGATATTTTCATTCCTGATGCATTGTGCAGTGTTATTACATGTATTCTCAGAAGCAACAGCACCTCATGGCTTATTACATAGAATTTTGAACCCAAAGTGGATTGCCTAGTTTTGCCTATAGTACTCCAGATTTTTATGTAGCATGTTATAAGGGACCCATAGACACTATTCCAGACCATCCTGTAGAAGGGGGATCGCCCCAGATACTTGGTCCCTGTCTAACAAGCCATAGGCAGGCAATATTATCATTCATCCATTATCATTGTGCAAAACACTATCCTCATCATTATATCAACCCTCCCATAACATCTATAACAACCTGAAGCACTTGCACTCTTTTATTATCCTCTCCATTGTTACCAACCCACAGACCCGAAATTCCCATGCACTGGACATCCCATGTAGCTATCAGATTTGACCATAGAGCTTCGGACTTTTGTGTCCCATATAGTGTGCACTTTCTTTTACCTCAGTAGACAGCAAATCCCTTGGGTTGAATGTACTTGTCCTACAAGTGTAGCAGCTAGCCAGACTTCGACATATACTAGCATAGGTGGTAGTTCACTATTATACTAGCTAGATTGTAGTCTTTACACTGCCAGGGCACCAGTAAAAGTGCAGTTGAATTAAATTCCTGGATCACTACTCATGATGGAACAGGTGGCTGGTTGACTGACCTATGAGTAAACTTGTTTCAAGTCTTCCCCCACTGTCTCATGTGTGCATTGTAGCCGAAATGTGCTGATGTTAGCAAACAGCCTAAAAGGCCTACCAGGTCGTCCAGAGCCAGAATGACTGAATGTTCTGGAGCATCAAAGCAAAGAATATGTCATGGCACCTGTTACAATCGTTGTATGCCCCCTATTCATTTTCTCTTGCTTATGTCACTATTACCTTATCAGTTGTATTCTTACATGGTCATATGACCTTGACTTTCTCCCACAGTCACTTGACTGTACGTTCACACTTTGTTCCATTCTATTCTGTGACATTCTATCCATGACATCATTCTACATTGACTCGTACCTTCTATGACGTTCTACCACATTTCACTGACTCACGTCATCGCATACCATATGTGGTTACTTACTATTTGTATCTGTCTCAAGCCTGCCCTAAGGTCTCTACGTACTTTAGTATTTAAAGGCTTCCCTGTACTTGTAGATCCCTCACTTGAATCTTACTGGGTTTTACCTGAAACATCCTTCACTAGAGCCTCTCAACTCTAGTGTCTTTGTGAAGTCGTCTTCTAAGTCTTAGCACACCTAAGTCTTAGTCTGAACACGATTATATTCGACTCAGCCAGTTTCGTACTGCCTCCAGCACGAACCTGTCTTCGTCGTCTGACAGCGTAGTAGTCTTTTCTATGTAAAGCATTGATACATTAAACAACCGCTGTTCTCTTTTGAACCGTCGTTCAACGAGTCCATCCCAGTCGTAACAGCACCACTGCAGTTGCGATCTGATAGACTCTCTTTGTACATACTGTAAGCACAGACTCACAGTGTAAACAATTGTTTTCAGAAGTTATGAGGGGCTACTAATATGTCACCAGTGTCTGGAGTGGAATATCTACTGTCAACAGCTGTGTTATCTGGTTCACATTCATTACATATATCAGGCATGTGCAATAACTCTCATTCAAGACACACCCTTTTTAGGACAAGATTTCTGGTATGTAGTGGTGCTGGATGTCGAGGATAATGAAATGGAATCCCTCTCTTTGGTTAGTCTGAAAGTGCACATAAGTCATATCCTGTCATATCATTTGTCAATGAATGAGATTCAATTGCAAGTTAATGAGAGTTGATGTTGAGGTCATACTATTAGAAGCATAAGTAGTGTGTGCCAGGTCTGGACATGGTTTCAAACTCAGATTGCTGAGTCAGCACTACACTTTGTCACTGAGCCTAGTATCTGAAACTGCGGTCCACCCTCAACAGTATGACTCAAAGTCACTGATCCTACCAGTAACAGGGCACTATCAAGGCAGTCTTACTTTGACTTCACACCTCATGCATATCATGCTGATGGTTTCTACATGACAATGTTCGCCAAACTTCCATAGATGCTAACAGCACTTTTTCGATTATGATTGAGCAATGAGGTGAAGCTGCCACCACTGGTGGAATTTTGCAGTTGCCCCAAAGGAATATCTAAGCTGTGTGGAATGAGGGTGAGTTTGTGATGCCTGCTTCCATCTAGACTTTGACTAATGACAAAGTTATCAACTACAGCACATAGCCAAAACTAACAGCTACCAGGACTGCCTGAGACTAGTATGCGTATCTTTCATGTTCTCCCCACTCTTCTGAGAGATCATTGAGTTCAGCAAGGTAAGTAGATCATCTATTCAGTAGTGCTGATCTGACATCTGATCCATTCTCTAAGAAATTCCATGCTTACCTACTGGACTCAGATAAAGCACTCAATGTCCTTGCATATCTTCTGTGCTGTTCACTCAAGATCAAAGATAAGCTGCATATGTTTTCTTTAGCTATCTCTTGAGCAGGTATATATTTCAATGAATTTTTAGAACAAGATGGCCTTTTCAGAGCACTCTCATACCTCATTCAGATGCTATCAGCTGAGTCTGTGTTTGGCAACAAGCTCTCATCACCAATAAATGACCAGATGCCAACAAAATGGGTATCTCAGGGGGCATTACATGGGGCTGCTGGAGATTTCATGATTACTGTGAGTGAACAAGTAACTTTTACATTTATAGAATTTCACCCTTCATAGTCAACATACTCCATCATTGCGACTACTCAAGGTTCCTTGAATTCCAAATACCCGGCACTTGTCATCAGCAGACTCTCAGACAGGTGGGTCTTGGTTTGTTCATGTCCACCCAGACCAGCTTCAAGGTCCTCACCAGAAAATGAAGTAGACTCAATATCTGAAGCAGTGGTGAAGGCAGGATTGCTTTCATTATTCAGAAGGCACAATTCCTGCTGGTGTGCATCCTCCATGGATGTGCACTCCTCACATCTCCACTTTTGAAGAATAGTCCAACAACAAGTACCAGGACTATACCAGCTGTGTCAAAAAAGGCAAGAAGCAAGATGAAGGCTTGGTGGTCATTATCTTTGGACACAGTTAATGGAGATTGCATAGCTGTGGCATTTTGCTTGAAGGATGGGAAATGCTCACCTTGCAGCCAATGTCACAAACAGGTTGATGCCCTTCAACTCAGTCCCAGAAAAAGGCCATGAGTGATTTTATACTTGCAGCAGGTGATTGCTACCGATGCTTTGGGATTGTAATACAGGAGTGCAACTGATCTGTTGGTACACTATGCATGTCATTTTGGGCAAATAATCCATGCTCTGTGCAACTTCCAAGCCCTTCTCACCAATGGAATTTTACAGATGGGAGAATTGGCAGGGACTCCAGACAAAAACTTCACTGCAGAGTATTTTATTTTCCTACAGCGCTATGTGCAGTGCATCTAATCCTGTGTATTTTCTCAGGGAACAGCACAAGCACCATATTTTTCAAGAGCTCCTCAAGTCTGTAGCAGGCCTGGAAGAGTGACACTCATCTCTTTGATGTGATTTTGTATGTTACATAAACACAAGCACCTGTTGTATGTTCAGATACTAGAGTTGATGGAACATCACAAATATACTGCTTGACTTCCTTGCCATGCAGACACTTCCCTATGATCCCCATCATTATCATGATATTTTGAAAGTTCTGTCAGGACAAGCATACATTATAATCAAAGGGACTACAGTCCATTAATGTACTGGTGTAAAGACTACAATCTAGCTAGAGTGATAGTGAACTACCCCCTAGACTAGTATATGTTGAGTGCTTGCCTAGCTGCTATACTTGCTGTGCAAGAATGTTTGACCCAAGGGGATGCTAGTTGGATATAGTCTGAGTTGCCTAATATAGTGTGATAGGGGCCAATGATAGCAAGAAAGTTGCTGAAGTTGCTGGGATGGTTGCTGAGGGTAGCGTGATGTATGCTGAAGCTGCATGTGGCATGGGAAAAGTGGGAGGCACTCGACAACTCAGCTTCATCCTGGGAGAACGAAATGCAAGCAGCCCATACCTGCACTCAATCCCAACCTAGACAACGCCACCCACCACCCAGAGATCGGTCAGACGGACTCCACCACAGACCAATGCAACTAGACCACAACCCCCACAATGCAAATCTAGTCCCTCTAGGCAATCAGATGCAACTCATGGACTCCTGGTGCGCACAACCACATGGACCCCAACCGTCCCACCCAACCCAGGAAGAAATGCAACCATGGGACTGGATGTCCTCACACCTTGGGTCACCATACGCACAGTACAACCCAGGCACAGGATGGGACCAAGGATGGGATCAGGACTACGCAGGTAACCAATGAGTAACGAGATCCATGCAGACACCCCAGACAGGGAAAGCCTCAAGATCTGGCAGCAGAACCTCCGCAAATTGCTGAATGCCTGGGAACATATGTTAAGAAACCTCAACCCAAATGTATATGATGTAGCATGCATCCAAGAACCTTACTTAAACCCTGTTAATCTCGCTAACACTTCTAACCTCAAACAGTACTGGGACATCATCTATCTGACTGACCATCATGCTGATGCAAGCAGGTCACAGACAATCATCCTAGTCAACAAGCAACTCTCAAAGAACAACTGGCACATCGTACCAATCAAGTCGCCCAACATCATGGCCATCAAGCTCACAGGCCAATTCGGCAAAATACGACTATACAACATATACAACCCCTGCGAGAGCAATGTGACCCTACACTTCCTGGAAAGGCACATGACCATGGAAGGTAACGCTTGGCACAACCATGTTCAAAGTATCGCCCAAGGCGACAACAGCGAAACAAATGTAAATAATGAATATATTGTATGGCTAGGTGACTTCAATCACCACCACCCCATGTGGGAACTGCCAGATAATGTACACCTATTCACAGCAGCGAACTTAGACGCAGCTGGCACACTAATCAATCTTCTAGCAATCTATGACCTAGTACAGGTCCTCCCACCCGCAATAGCAATGCTCGAAGCCTCCAACACCAAGAATCACACCCACCCTGATAATGTCTTTTGCTCAGCCCAGCTCGAACACTCCTTCACCCAGTGCAACGTCGAATACCACCTGCGACCAGTAATCACCAACCACTTCCCAATAATCAGCGAAATAGATCTCCAACCAGTACGCACCCAGATCATGCCCAAGCTCAACTACCGCAAAGTCGACTGGGACAAGTTCCAGGAATCCCTTACCAACAAACTCAATGTGATTCCCCAACCAGTGGAACTAACCAGCCAAGACCAGTTTGACAGAGCCTTCAATGACCTAACAAAATGTATAGCGGAAACCTTCGAGGAAAGGTGCCAAAGATCAAACCCACCCCATATGCCAAGAGGTGGTGGTCCAAGGACTTAGACCAACAACAGAAGGCAGTACACAAGCTAGGCCGCAAGGCAAAATGTCAAATAGCAAGATGGAATGACCCGATTCACAAGGAATATAGGATAGCCTGCAACCAGTTCTCAGAGAGCATCAAACGGGCGAAGGAGGAACACTGGAAGGAATGGCTGGATGAACTCACCCCCACAGGAACATGGACGCTTCACAGGTATGTAGCAAGCTCCCCCACTGACCAAA
>MU172934.1:436399-450143 GCA_016695475.1 Suillus decipiens | reverse complement strand
TATTTGCATATTCTTTGCAAGCATCAAAGGATTTCAAAATCCCCCCTTCCGAGTCGGCCGGTCAGACTGTCTCGCAGAAGGACATCTATACAGTAGATCTACCTATCTTCTTCGTTTGGTACCGAAAGAAGAAGCGAAAGAGCGGTGAGAAGATATTTTGATTACGTTCGGAGCCAGTTAGTGCATCAGGAAATTCTCACATTCCTTATTTGGCCCTTAAACAGACTTATTTCAGCTTAACTGCCTTGGAGAAATTGGATCTACTTGTTTAAAATTTCAACTTGAATGAATTCAGAAAAAAAAAGTTGAGATGTATTAATATATATGTTTTATTGTATTTCACACTCAAAAAATATAAGATATGCCAGGTGAATGATGTGAGGGAGAGCAAACAAGTTTTGAGATAAGTGAGTTAAGCTGATTAAGCATGTTAAGGAATGTGTGAATTTACTGATGTGGCGATCCATAAGAACATCCTTTGCCGCAGATACGTGCGAGAACTACAAGTCTGCAATGCAATTCCATCATAGGCCCGTGTACCGCGGAAACACGTGCCGAATTATATCACTTGGTGGATAACAAATTTATAGGGTGAATGAGTCAAAAAATTAAATTTACACACATAGTGCAGTTGAAGTGACAGTCTAAATCTGTAACAAATGTCACGGACCTTGATGTAAGCACCTCCCCAAAAAAAACCGTCACATGACGTAAGCGGGTGAAAGAAGACGATGATTTCGCAGCTTTAAACTTGAAGGTTAGTGAGTTGTAGCATTGGGTACCCAGCGCTAAGACGCACCATACTCTCCGGTAACGGATCACCCGTCGCCTTCCACGCCATTCACGATATTGATATATCAAAGCCTCAAGTGATAACGGAGAATATCATCATATGCCATGTCGGGTGCTAACTGCATTGCCACTAACCTAACTCCGAGTCACACATGGTCTCCGGCGTGTACCCCTTCAATTATACTTCAAGTGACAAGATGTCTTGATGTTGAATCCGAGTTGCGCAGCCTTTCTAAATCCACTTTGAAGCTGGGATTCGAAGATGATATATGACAATCCGCGGTTATTATTTCTAACACGATATGCCGGATGCTGTAAGAGCCCTTATGATAATATCAAAGATGTGATAGTCCAAACACACAGTGATGGGCTACCCCCACGGCCGCCCGGTGTCCAGGTTACCTACCAAAGCTAGCATCTTGATCGAATCGAAACCACCCACTAATATCGATACCTTCACAGGATAATTGACACAATTTGCAAGTACTAGTATGATACAGATCTGTCACGATAGTGAGTAGTTGTAAACCTCTAAAATTCCACTAGAACAATCATACGACGCGCCTATCTACTTGGTTCAACATTCCGTAGTGGGTGCAGTCTGGAGGATGCGTGGAAGGGGAGGATTTGAGATAGACTTATTAGCATCGTGAAGGGCTGCCAGCCTGTCAGGAATGACTGTCGGACGTGGCGGCGGCGGTAAAGAAGTGCGAGCGCTAAGAATAGAAGGATTAACAAAATGGATTTGGTTGTGGGAACCCACAGAGGGGGACAATACTGGCAGGGTTTCAGTCCGTTTTCGCTGTTTGCTTGGTGGCACTACCACTTCCTCCTCCTCCAGCTTCCGCTTCATCCCAGAGGTGCTTTTCACCTGAGAGTCAATTCCCTTGGCGAATTCAACTTTCAAGCAATGTCTTAGACACGAGCATTCATTCGAATATCTACGTGTTCTTCGCGCACCACCTCTCGCTTGCGTTTGAGCTTCTCTGCGAGTGCGCAGTTGCAGTTAAGTTATCTTTCTCCACGGAGATAGGAATGTTGAAAATCAACCTGTCAATGTAGTAGTACATAGTTACTTTTCGTCTGACCTTAGACACTCATTCAACGCTACACCAGCGGAGTTACCCTATTAGGTGACTCCATGCACAGACACTTTCGTTTCACTATCAGCAAAAGTGGCGCACCCTGGTAAGGCATTCCCAGGCTTGGCAAGAGCCCTCTAGCCTGACAGACCTCGCCAAGTCTGAACACACCATATAGAGAACTACTCTCCAATGCCAGCAAGGCGCAAGGCTGTTCAAAACACAGTCAGAATTAGAGCTTCCAGAAGTCTTTAGGCGCCTTGCAATGATGGCCTATACTTGGTATTCTTATCCAGGCTTGTACCACTCATACCAGTCTGGCATCACACAATAAGGCAATAGACAGAACACAGTAGATTTCACATTAATATTGGTACAAAGTGAGGTACACAACTGGCACAACAAAGCAATGCAAGTCCAAATCTGATTGAAATGATACCCATCTAAGTATGATCCAGAGCATGGTGAAAGTAAGAACTAACACTGTGACAGTGCGAATGCAGGGGATGAGCCATGCAGAGAGTCCATGGTTAAATCTGGGTGTGAAATATGAGCTAAACTTAGACCAAGTGAATGAATGAGAAAAAACCATACCTAAACAGCCTTTCTACCATGGTGAGGTGCCTTTTTCTTCTTAGGTATGACAGGTGCTGGCTCTTCAATGTCAACCTGGGCATGACTAGTCACAAGACATGTAGGGCAGACACTTGACTTTGCCCTTGCAGGCCTAGGTTTTGGGACTACCTTTGGTTGTGTGGTTGGAGGTGGGTTAGGATCAGTGAGAGCAGCATGAGTATTGTCAGTGGTGGCTGGTTCAAAAGGAAAAATAGCAGACTCGGCAGGTTTCATAGGTGAAGGCAGGAGTGACAATGGCAATGATGGAGTAAGTGACAGTAGCCTATTAACTGGAGTAACAGCATGCTGATCAGGGGGAGGAGCACCAGCTGCAGTACTGCCTGCCAGTGCAGTATTGCTGGTTGCTGGAGTCAGGGGCTTTGGAGGAGGAAGACAAGGCAGAACACTGGAAACAGAATTCCTGGTTGCTACAGTCGATGGGGCCCCTTGCTTGCAGGTTGGCTTTGGAGGAGGAAGATGAGGTGGAGCACTGCCAGACACAGAATTACTAGTTGCTGCAGGCAAGGTGGCCCCTTGCTTGTGGGCAGTGCATTTTGCCCACATTTTTGCTAGATCAGAGTCGGTGTTGTTTGAGGCGGCCATTGTGGCTTTGGCTGCATGTTTGCTGAATACCTGCCTATAATACCTATTAGTAGAGATTATCAATAAGCCAAATACATACTCATTAATCCATTCCAGAGTTTCCACTGCCCACGGATCCTCAGCATCATTGAGTGCCTCGATGATGGCAAAAAAGAACTCCTCAAGGTTGAATGAGCCAATGGTGAGCCTATATGAGTTGCAGCTGCATAGGGAGAACCACACCTAGTGTTATAAAATCAGTACACTAGTCAAATGAAACAGTGAACACTCACCACACACATAGCCCAGGCCCATGACTGTGGTGTTACCTTTGTTAGTCCATACATGGTACACTTCGACTTTCCTCCACCATGTTTGCTGTCTTTGTCATCATTGTCTTGTGATCCTGCAGCAGCAGGTCCTAAGTATAGATGCTGAAATGCCTGTAAATAATCAGTGAACCAATGTGCTAAATGACTGGAATCTAAACAGTGTGTACCCTGATACCTGTGTGTCCATGGAACAGCCCAATGATAGGATCTTCTGAGTCATAAATGGCATCAGCTGGATAAAGAAAGGATGGCCAGTTGGTAGCTAGAAGAGGCCATGCTCCATCTTGCAGATGTTGTATCCCTCTAAAAACAGATACTGAGCTAAATGACATGTTGTGAGCTAAGAAATACTCACAGGTCCGTGTCATCATCAAACTCATCGAGCCATTTCTTGGGGCAAAGTTCATGCGCTAGTCAGGGATGATTGACACTGCAGTTTGACTTGCAGAAAGACTTTGGGATGGGAGGTTGGAGGGTATCAGTGTTGCAGTTAGCGAGAATGTACTCAAGCATCGAGTACTTCAGGGATGAAAAGTCATCAGAGCATTGTGAACTCACCGAACTATCGACCTATGTGTTTGTAGTCATCAGTTAGGTGCATATATGCACATATAAGTGCCAACTCACCACTGTAATGTAAGGCTTGAGTTCATTGTATGACAGGTTGTCAAGATTTGCACAGAAGCCTGGAATGAAGTCTAGAATGGTGTTGTAGAATGCAAGAAATCATTTCTGTTGCTCTTCAGATCTGGCAAACAAATCAGTTTAAGTTCCAAGGTGAAAGGTGACTTACATATTTGAACTGGTCAAACTGCCCTTATCAAGAGTCATCCCATAATGAAACACAAGCAATACGTTTGGAATGGACTTAAGGTGACAACAGCCTTGCAGCCGGCAGTACGATACTCTGATAATGCATCACTGAGCCTTAAGTTGTGTGATAGGGGCAAGCCCATGATCACATATCAATACTATGAAACTCACTTCATCTTCTTCTGTCTACCCATGGCAGTCAGATTATCGAGGATCTCATCCATTGCAGTGCATTTGGAGCTGGATGTTGATAATGATGCATCAGAGCACCTGTTACGAACTGGGATAGTTCTGAACACAACTGCTGCAAATAAGCAGTATCGAGAGTCGTGGGTTCGAAGTGCTGGCCAGACAAAGACCCAACACTGTTCAAGGTAAGCGACGAAGACAGATTAGTCCGAGAGAGGACTAGACTGGCTGAGTCGAATACGTTCTACAACGACTAAGGTAGGTCCAAGTATGGGTGCACGGAACTAGCTGAGTCAAGGCAAGTAAATTAGATTTAGACTAAGACTTAGGTGTGCTAAGCTTAGATACGATCTTAGATGACTAAGGATTGGGGGTCCTTAGTGAAGGAAGAATCCAGGTAAAACCCAGTAAGATTAGAATGAAGAAAATACAGTGTATCTACAAGCATTTATATACTAAAGTACGAGGAGACTTTAGGGAAGGCTTCGTTAGATATCAGTGGTCTGTGTAACCTAGAAAGGAAGGCAGTTATGGTACAATGTGTTGAACGTATGATGTCATGGGTAAGGACCGAGTCATGATGAGTCGCGTATGAACGTACGGTCAAGTGACCGTGGGCAAAAGTGATATACAAGGGAATGATGAGGTAAGCATAGAAGGGACGTACGTAAGAAGAGGAAAGAAAACAAAAGGGTGTACAGCGACTGTAACAGCACCCTTCCAATGATGTCCTGTTAGAATTTGATGAAGATATGCATCTTCTGGAGCTGTAGCTTGACAACAACACATCTGAGTCTGTTGAAGACATGGTAGGGTGAGGTAAAGGGTTCAGGGGAACTTCATCAGCAAATGATACTAATCACACATGTTGGAATTTAAAAATATTGATAGCCACAGAGTTTCAACAACAACACTATGCTAGTAGTACATGACAATATGAGCATGACAGCAATAACACACGATAACCTGCAAAAGAACATTGCAAAGGAGTGGTACAGTAAAAAAAAAATTCAGTCCAACTATTCAAGTTTTGAAGCTTCTACAGGTGCAGGCATGGTCATGAGCACATCAATCTGAGTGATCCATGTCCTGCTGGAGCTCTCCCTGAACCTACAGTAAGGAGGCCATGTATAACCATGATTGTGCTGGAATTTCTTCCAAATACAGATGATACTGGGTGGGTCCTTGGGAATAACATGCAGTGCAACAGGCCTCGCATTGATGCACCTCAGCATATCCAAGTCCCTGAACACACAATAGTAGTTCAGCCAATGTTGTAATAATAAATCAAAAATCTTGCTTTGGCTCTCATATTGGATTACAGACCAGTGTAGCATCTAGATCCTTGTTAACAGGCTGTGATTTGCTAGAAAGTTGGAATACATTAGTACATTTAAGTTAATAAGAAGCAAGAAAAATACCTCTTGCCACCTTGTCCATCAGTATCATCATTGCTATCTTTATCTTTGACCATCTTGAACTCCACAGCATCCTTCAATTGCAGTATTATTTTATATAGTATCAACATTAGTGATGAGCAATTTAGATATTATCAAAAATGCATACCAACAGGCCTGGGCGTTCTGGTGTAAAATTGAGGGTGTAAGTCAGCCATCTGGCCAGCATATTGTTGATCTCCATCACGACAACATTGTTGTGGAAAAATGATGTCCTGTTGGCCAGGTCAAGGTGGTCCTCAGTATTGGTAATGAGCATTATAGAAACAATTAGAATTTATGATAATGGTATAAAATTGAGGGGAGATAAGGAAAGATTGACACATCATTGATGCTTTGTTTATTGCCAGGAAATAGTGACTGACTTAAAACTCAAAATTACTCATTTTGGAACATAGTATGCTCTTCTCAGGTCAGTGCACACCGACCCCTGAGTGCATGGTTCATTATCCATCTTTTTACCTGTCCAGCTCACATTCTCACCCACCATCACAACTTATATCTCCCATTCAACTGCAGATTGTATTCCTGTTGTGCCAACATGGTGAGCAGGTTTCCTGTTTGTGCACATGGTTCATTACCCATTTTTTTGCCTGTCCAGAGTACCACCCTTCATCTTCTAACCCCCAAGGCTCAATGTGGATCCAGTAATGCTTGGGGAGTTTGAGGACATGGTCAAGAAGGATTTCGTAGATCAAGGACCTTATCCCACTTACATACATTCTTCCCTCATTGTCAAAGACAACCCCTCTTCCTACTGCAAATCCTTTTTCAGCTCCTCCTCCAGCTGCATTGGTGCCCATGCCATCATATGGCCATCATTATCCTTCACCTCCAAAGCATGCTTTTTCTGGTGTGTTCTTCTTTATTCTCACTCATCCACCACCATGTCTTATGTCTCCCATTCAACTGCAGATTATATTCCTGTTGTGCAGTTTTGGTACTTTCTACTCCTACATAGCTACAGCTATATCCGAAGTGCTCACCGTCAGGCTGTCCTCTGACCACATGCTACTATCTTCTCCTATTTTATGTACTATGAGTAATCGCATCTGCAGAAACTACCAGGAACCATAGACTGTTTCCTACTGATTGCAAGCATGCCTCTTATCTATTGAAACTCCATGACCTTATGACTTCCATACCCATGCTGATCCTCATGCTGTGTCCTGGTTCTCATTGCATTATTTGTATGTCTTGTTTGCAGTTATACTTCCACATTGGTATGTGGTGTTTCATCTCACCAGAAGCAGAGCTGTCCTCAAGATAAAAGATGGCATGATTGTATTCCTTGTGATGCCTTCCCATTTTTTGGACTATTTTCATCATGTCATTCATGTGTCCTGCTTGCAGTTATGCTGCCACATTGATGTGTGGTTTGTCATTGCACCAGAGTTGATGGTGCAAAGGCTTCAGAGAGGTCTCAAACAATGTCATGAATGCCCACTGTGCACATCAAGCTCCACAGCCTCCTCCTGTACTAGCTTCCTTGCATGATAAGGTGAGCCAGCAAATGTTTGAAACTCCCGAGCCTTATGTAAGTGGATGTTTGTTATGAACTGGGGTAGTTCTTAACACAAAGGCCACACAAGAGAGGCTTCTCAAATGTAGACTCGTATACCCAAGCAAACAAGCAATGGTTCAAGGTAAACCAACAAAGACAGTTGAGTACCTGAGAGAACTAGACTGGCTGAGTTGGATATGTTTGGTATGACAAAGATAGTCTATGATGTGACAGCAACACAGAACTAGCTGAGTCAAAGGTTTGTGTTTGGCTAAGACTTAGGAGTGCTAAGACTTAGAAAGATGAATTCAGATGACTAGAGTTGCAAGGCTCTAGCAAAGGATGTTCCAGGTAAAACCCAGTAAGATTAAAGTAAAGAACATAAGACAAATACACTGTGCTTAAATAAGGTAACTATGCACACACAGACCAAGACTGCCTAAAGAGGTGCAAGAGGGGAATTGTGAGAAAGTAAGTGCATATCCTAAAGAGGAAGGCAACTGTTATATAGACATGTTGAGATGTATGATATATAAGTTAAAGATGACATAAACGAGTACATAGCAAAGAAAGAAGGAAAATGAATAGGGGCACATACAACTGTAACAATGTTTCTTTTATCAGAGTGATACATGATGCTTATGCTGCTATCTAGGAATTGCTGGCACACGATTCACCCCCATCTCTACCAGTACATTCAAATCCACCACTGCAGTGACCATTGGGCCTTCCAAATCGTAAATGGCAGCTCCCATTATGCTTTCAAGATGAACTTCCTGCCCTGCCTGTCCAAGTTCCTGTTCCTGTGATTCCTCCACCTGTGACTGACAAATGATCATGCTGACTCTCTAGTTAATGTTGATGGTACCTCACCACAATCTGTAATTGAGTCTGATATGGAATCAGATGAAGATATGTGGGTACACACCGACCAAGACGTGTTTGGTGTGTTCTGTTCATACATAGGAGCTTTCCCATCCTATGTGTTAAGACCATACTCAATAGGTGAGAGATCTGAAGGGCTTTAACCTCAGTTCATACACTGTGCCCCTTTCCTGAGTACTACCCTTTATTTCAGAGGAGTAGTCTATGTCTGAGGATCCAGAAGTGCTTGCATAGTGGATCCAAGGGTCCAAAGGTATCAGATATGGTACATCCAAAGGATATCTGAAAATGTATGGATGGAAAGAGTATGTCTGAAGGGTATCCGGAGCGCACAGATGGATTCAAGTTATAAGACTAGTAGCAGATGAGGTCCATACTAGAAACTAATGGATATAGACTACCAAAGGTAGGGTCGGAAGTGTAGACTGTAGGAATCAATCCTAAGTCTCAGAAGATACTTAGAGCTGGAAGAGGATCAAGTTCAGATGAATGGAATGAGCAGAATCTAAAATGATATTCGAACTAAGGTTCTATAGAGTTGTACATGCAGTTTATATACTGTAGGTAGATAGTACAGATAATCAGCAAGTCCAGGACTGGAGGGCTATGCACAAAGTATAATGGAAGTCTATTAGTAAATGCGCAGCAGATCAGCAAATGCGAGTCAGATATGAAGCACAGGTAATGGATCAGTAAGCAGGACAGGAATATACACAGCTGGGATACCAGTACAGGTAGATCACTGAAAGGAGATAGAAGCAAGTATGCACAGTGGACTTAGAACACAAGAAGCTAGGGGTTTTGGATGGGTGATCCAGATCAGATCTGTGGTCTGGATAGAAGCAGGATCAATTGGATCAGATCAGATCAGATCAGATCAGATCTGAGATCAGATGTATGGAATATGACACTATGATCTAGAGAATATGACCACCTTCGATGATGTTTGCAACTCCCACACATTCCAACTGGCTGATGGTCCCAATGAACATAAGCAGCCCTGGTATACAGGCTTTGGTACTGCTGTTGATGCTGTCAATTGTACCTTCTTCACACCTTTCCTCAATGTTATGACTTTTTGACTCATGAGTTGGTTCTATAACTCATCTACAGGTAGATCTATTGTCAACCTTGACCACCTAGTGCAAGAGGTCATGCTTGCCAAAGATTTTGACTGCAAGGACTTGAGAGGATTTTCCACATCTCAGGAGGCTAAAAGAATGGATCGGGCAGGTGACGACACAAACTCAGGTCTGTTTACTTCTGATAAGTGGTGTAAGGCATCTGTGAAGATTAAGCTGCTTGTGGAGAAGGAGAAATTTGTATTGGAAGCTGATGCCCCTGATTTTGGAGTTGAAGGGCTTTACTATCACAAGCCACTTGAAGTTATCAAGTTGGCTTATGAAGAGAAGTCATCAAGGACATTCCATACCACTCCCTTCAAAGTCTTCTGGCACCCTGATGAACATAAATTCCCTGAACATATCATTACAAAAGTCTATACTGCTGATGCCATGCTCCAGGAGCATCAGAAAATCAAGGCACAGCCTCGGGGGTGCAATCTAGAGATGGTTGTTGCTGCCGTCATGTTGTGGTCAGACTTGACACATCTTGCTTCATTTGGGCATGCTGTGCTATGTCCTATCTATCTGTTTATTGGACACCAGTCAAGGTATCTGTGGAACAAGCCACTCAAATTTGCAGTGCATTATTTGGTGTATATTCCAAAGGTAAGCTTGCATTTAGATTCATCATGGTCAATTCTGATGCTAATATATGCAGTTACCTGATATTGTACATGAGTATTATATGTGGGAAAGCTGCAACTAACACAGTTCTTACCCATTTCAAACATGATCTTATGCATGCCATCTGGCTCTTACTCCTCAACAATGAATTCATGCATGCCTATGAGCATGGTATTGTTGTCTGATTTGCAGACAACATCTATCATAGAGTTTTTCCTCGTTTTTTTACCTATGCAGTGGATTACCCAGAGAAGTATGTGTTTATAACTCTCCTTCAGTACAACGGCTCATTCGAATTTTAGGATTCTCCTTGCATGTATTAAGTTCCTTGGCAAATTTTCATGTCCCTGATGCCTCATCTCAAAGGACAAGATCTATCAGCTGGGTTCAAAATTAGATAGACTATGATGCACATGAGACACATGAGTGGATAACCATGCTCATCAGAGCATGATTGAAATGGTCTGAGACTGGATTTTCACCAAGGGGCGTAACATCGCTAGCTCAGTGATTGACAAGGTACTTGGACCAACTTCTCTTGTTCCAACACGAGTGAGTTTTACAATTCATTGTGCATTAAAAGTTCCTTACATCTTCATAACTTTGAAGAATGCTTTCTCGGCATGTTTGTCTCACTTAGGGTTTGACTTTCACTTGATGTTCATACCCAATTTTATGCATGAATTCGAGCTTGGAGTCTGGAAGGGTACTCTTATGCATTTGCTATGCATTATGTATGCTTTTGGCAGGGATGCCATTCAACAATTTGATGCAAGGTGAGGACTGAATTTATTGCATCACTTTCTAGACTAACCAACTCAAATATTTTGCAATATTCCAAGTTTTGGCCAGGATATGATACATAAATTCAACCACAGCATTTTGAACCTCATGAAGCTTGCCACAAGAGACTTTGAGGATATTTTGCAGGTTCATGCATGGTTTCAAATTTGATGTTTGTCTGATGTGTTTCAGTGCGCTATTCCTGTGCTGGAAGGGCTACTGCCTGGTGAGCACAACAAAATTATATTGGATTTACTCTTTGAGCTAGCAATATGGCATGCCCTAGGTAAACTCAGACTGCATACCGAAACCACATTGCATTTCCTCAACAATTCAACTACTAGACTTGGGCAGGCTTTGCATCAGTTCAAGGATGTTACGTGTGATGCCTTTGTTACTCAGGAGCTGCCAAAGTAAGTGGCTGCATGTGGGTGTTGCAAACCTGCATACTCAAATAAGGGCAAATCAAAAGCACTGCCAAAGATATCAGCTTCAGATGGCCCTCAGACATGGCTTTTCAACATGTCAACATACAAGCTTCATGCACTGGGAGATTACATTAAGTCTATTTGGCTGTTTAGAATGACAGACAATTTCTCTACACAGGTTGTGAGTTTGTTTCATATTTTTATGTTACTATGACTCAATATAAGCACAAGGGTGAACTAGAGCACTGTCAAGTCAAATGATTTTATGTACCAACAAAATCAAGTTCGCATGAGGTATTGCAAAGCAACAGCACTGTGAATGACTTCTATACAAACTTCAGCAGAAAGCCCAGGATGCTAGGGATATGAATTCACATCTGACAGTCAATTTCTCTGAACATGAATTGCTACCACAGTGTTCCCCAGAGTCCCAGTACCAAATTTTGAATTCATGTTGCCTCCACTGGGACCTTACAGCTTGGCTTCATAAGAACCATGAAGACCTTGCAGTCAAGGCATGTACTCACCCACTCTCACTTTTTTTGCTAATTTCTGTGACAGGACTTTTTACCATGCTTGAAATATCATATACTTAATTGGCTGCTTGGTTCTGATGATGACAGTGAGCAAACGTTCACACCTGCACAGCGCAACTCACTTATTATTGTTGACAACAAAATATTTACCGCTGTGACAGTCTAGCTGGTGCTAGCCTTGCATGAGTCCATTTCCATTATTGTCTGGCTCCTATACTGAATAGTGTGATGACCCCTAACCCTAGCGCCATCAATATATACAGTTACCGAGGTTACTGTGCTCTTGCCGGACTACCATACCGCAGTACTGAGACATATTTCCATGAGCCAATGCCCATCAAATGCCCATGCCATGCCAACTAGTTCCATTTGGTGCGTAGTACATTCCCATTTACTGCTGCTGATCCCATGGCAAGCTTTATTACATGTAGAACGCATGCCACAGCACATGCAGTACTATTACATATCGCTAGGGCTAAGTCTTGCATACTCGCTACTACTCTCGCCTATCAATTCCGCATACTTATGATGTATGATAAAAGACTGATGACTTCTCCTCCATTTGATACTCCCCTTCTACTGTACAGTGGTAGGAATAGTCACTTACAATCATTTTTATATTATATCATTCATTAGACAGGATTCCCATACCGCTACCGCTATCGCTATATGCAAATATATTTTCTTTGAATTCCAAATATCTTTGAAGGATCCTTTTACGTTCCTCGCTCTCAACACTTCCCTTACCACTACCTTCGCTAAGCACCGGTATCATCGGTTTCATCACTATCACTCTTCGCTGACCCCCAGCATACCGCGCTATCACAGATATTGGCATATGCTTTCACCATGCTCATCATTAGCGGCCCTCATGGCATCATCGGTATCACCAGTACTAACAGTATCTACCTTTCGTGTGGCACTTAATGTCGGCATCCACGGAAAATGCAGCGCTATCAGCGGCAACGCTACCGCTAGCACCAGGAACACTTTATAGGAGCATCACACGTCTTATAGCAGTGCTTGACGAAGTATATTCACCTGTAACCCCTTGGGTCAAACATTCTTGCACTGCAAGGATAGCAGCTAGGCAAGCACTCGACATATACTAGTCTAGGCGGTAGTTTGCTATCAGCCTAGCTAGATTGTAGTCTTTACACTGCTATCTTTGCTAAGCACCAGTATTCATCAGTATCATTGGTATCATCATCATCATGCTATCACTCTTCGCTGTCCCTCAGCATACAGCGCTAGTCCAGTTATCGCTACATGCTATCATAGCACTCGTCATTAGCGCTCCTCATGGTATCATCAGTAACACTGGCATCAATGGTACCTATCTTTCACGGGATGCTTAATGTCAGCATCCATGGAACCTGTAGCACTATCAGCAGCAATGCTACCACTAGCATTGGCATCACCTTATAAGAGTATCATGCCTCTCATATCAGTGTTTGATGAAGTATATTAACCAGCAACCCCTTGGGTCAAACATTCTTGCCTCACAAGTATAGCAGCTAGGTAGACTTCAACATATACTAGCATAGGTGGTAGTCCGCTATCATACTAGCTAGATTGTAGTCTTTACACTGCTTCAGCTGATGTTTGTATGTAAAAAGCCATGAGGTACTGCAGCTTATGATAATACATGTAATAACGGTACACAAGGCATAAGAATGTGCGAAATAATTGACAACTCACCAGTGGGGTTAGTTAGGACTGGACTGGACATAGGGAGGACAAGTGCGAAGGTATCCGAAGCATGGGAATCTCGGACACTGCAGGTCCATGGGTCCGAAGCCTCAGAAACGATGGGGTTTGGTCATACTTTGTAGAAAAGGCTACTGACAGGTCACAGAATGTTTGACCATCACAGCAGGCTCAAGACTCACTCAACCTCCATGTGCATGCTGACATTATGGTCCTTGCAAATGAGGAGAGCCAGCCTGGTGAGCTTGCACTACATCCATACTGGTATACATGTATTATTGGAATTTT
>MU172934.1:357029-429554 GCA_016695475.1 Suillus decipiens | reverse complement strand
AAGTGACCGTGAGAGAAGTGAACGATCACCTGATCGTGTAAGTATACAACCGCTATGGTAATAGTGACATAAGCAAGGAGAAAATGAATAGGGGCGTACAACGATTGTAACATTACCCCCGTATTTAGGGTGAAGGTACCATCCTTCACTTCAATTGTCTTGGTTATCCCAGTAGACGGGATCGTCAGACCAGACAAAGTGGCTGTCTTCGTCGAAGTCGTTTTCGACAACACGTGCTTCGTCCTGCTCCTGACAGTGACGTGCGTACTTTTTGTCCTCTTCTCTCTCTAGTGCGGCGAGTGCGGAGTAGAAGTCGGGATGGCGGAAGTCTTTATAAGGGAAGCCGACGTCTTTCCCTTTCAACATGGGGCAATAAATGGACAGATGTCCGGGGGCGATCGTGTGGCAATACACACAGTGATATTCTTCGCAGTTCTTGTGTCGATGACCGACACCGTTGCAAAGACGGCAGGTACGGTTGGCATCGGGGTTGGAAGTGGATGCATGGAGAGGAGGGGCGACAGCGACATGACCGTAAGCAGGGTCCTGACTTTGCGAGCGGCGTCTCTTTCCCGCTGCTTTAGTTTTCTTAATCGGGTGCGCGTCGTGCGGGATGATGGCTCGAAAAGGATGTTTGCCTTTATCACGAGGCTCTGGTATGGGCCGGGCTTCTTCTTCTCCCTTTTCCGCAGCGGCTATCAGCTCGCTGTGCGACGATGGCGACGTTGCCCCCAGCGTAGCGATAGGGACAAATTCTGGGAGTGTTACCACGACAGGTGGTAGATGGGGTGATACCGGCGCTGGGGAGTATAATCTGGCCAGATGTTCCTCTGTCCAGGTCTTAACGACTTCTGGGGACGGGGCACGGGATCGGTGGTAACTAGCGGGTGTGGTCTGATTTTGAATGATAGTGTCGATGGGGTTTACGGTGCGAGGAGGAGGTGTCGGAGGCATTTGGTCCCTAAGTACGTTGACTACGTCATTAATAGCGTCTCGTGCCTCACGAGAGGTTTCGACTGATTCTTGGATGCTGGCGACAATGGCGGTGGTGGTGTCTGAGACGGTTTGAACAGTGGCCAGCAAACCCACAAGGTTGCTAATAGTAGAATGAGGATTTGAAGGGAAAACGGTATCTGCGAGAGCGACGCGGTTTGGGTTGACCTCCACCTCTGGACTATGTGGTCTAAGAACTCCTGCTGACCTTTCGTTAACGACTCGTATAGCCTCTCTAAGGTCTTCTTCAAAATGACGAGGCAGAAGATGTAAAGCGTGAGTCCTAATGCGTTTCTGTAAGTGCATAAGGCTGATGCGAACTTCCGGTTTGGCGACTCTCCTCGCCCATTGTTCCATGAGGATGGTGTTTCTGATGATGTGGATGACGAGGGAGGCGGCGAAGGCATCTCTTCTAATGATGATGTTGTCGACTTCAATGGCGTACTCTTCACACATGAGCACGGCTTCGATGAATGTGTATTCTTCAAGGTCATCGATGTAGCGAGTGAACCTTTCTGCGTTGGTGTCACAGGTGGAGTCTTCAGCGGGGGAGGTGACGACGGCGATGGGGCAAGCGTAATCGTGAGCGAGGGGTGAACGGCGACGGACTGGCGTGACGAGGGCGTCGGTGAATTGAGAGATGGATGATTCAGTGATCTCCGTCGTTGAGGCATTGGGTGAAGCTGGGGTCGATGGGATGTAAACAGCGGAAGGCATATAGACTGGGTGAAAGGACAACAGAGAACGAACGATGGTAGTGGTTCGGGTTGAAGGGCCATTTCACAGGTTGTGTCGCTTTTTATATGCTTTCAAGATCCGCTCGGCGTTCTCCAGGTTAGCTTCTGGTAGCCACTCATTATCAGCTGACGAGTATCCCTTCCACGTCACCAAGTATCTCCGGCGTTTGCCATTCCCTTTATGGGACAATATCGCTTCTACTTCATATTCCTCTTCTTCTTCAATGGCGTCGGGGGTTGGTTCTGAGAAGTTCGGACCGTGGACGTCGTTCTCGCTATAGGACAATAGTTGAGAAGCATGGAACGTGTTGTGAATCTTCCACTGCTTCGGGAGTTCTAATTTGAATGTGATGGGCGATAGGACGGTGGTAATTGGGAATGGCCCATATCGTTTTGGGGCGAGCTTCTTTGAGGGTAGTTTCAGGCGTAAGTTCTCCGCCGATAACCAAACTTTGTCTCCTATCTTCCATGGGGTGTACTTCTGTCCGTACGATCGTTCGGCCATCTTTTGCATGGCAAGGTTGTGACACGATATTGCTTCTTCTCTGATCTTCTGCAGGGTTCTGACTCGTTCTTCGGCTGTCGGTATGGTAGAGTCGGGGATAAGATGTGGGATGGCGCATGGTTCGTATCCCATCATCAGGAAGAACGGCGATGCGTTCCGTGCGTCGTGCTTTCGGTGGTTGTGCACGAATTCAGCGATTGGTAGGTGTTCTACCCAATCTTCGGGGTTATTTCGGCAGTATATCCGGAGATACGTCTCCAGTTCTTGGTTGAGACGTTCGGTCTGACCATCCGTCTGAGGGTGATATGCAGTGGACGGTGCGATATCGTATTCGAGGAGTCTTGCTAGCTCCTTCAAGAATCTAGATAAGAATTGTGGGCCTCTATCTGATATGACTTTGTCATGTAACCCGAATCTTCGGTAGACATGTTTCAGAAATAGTTTGGCCACCCCCTCCGAGGTGATCGTTTTGTTGCATGGAGTAATAATTACCCCCTTCGTAAGCCCATGGTCTACCACGACCATGATACTGTCAAAGCCCCCGGAGACAGGGAGGTCGGTGATGAGATCAACGGATAGCTGGGCAAAGGGGCGCGTCGCGGAGGAGGGGATCGGCGTCAGAGGCGGGCGGACCAGGTGGGTGTCCACCTTCATTTGCTGGCACAAGGCGCAGCCGTCAACATATTTCCTAATATAGGAACCCATACCAGGCCACCAGGCCTCCCGTTTGACGAGTTCTTCTGTCTTAAAACAACCGGGGTGGCCAGCTGTAGGGTGATCATGGTAGCGTGCAAGGATGTCGGGCCGATGTGCGGGTGGAATATAGGCACGGTTCTTGAAGTACAGGATGTCCTTATCAATTTTCCAGTCGGACAGCGCCGACTTCATCAGGGGAAGACACACGCCGTCAAGGGCGTCGGAGGCGACTTTGAACACTGGATCGTCCAGGGGATCAGAGGAGCGGAGGGTGTCGGCGAGGTCGGTGTCAATTAACCGTACGAACATAGAATCAGGGAGGAGGACTTGATTGATATTACCGTCCTTTCCAGTCCCATGATCAGGTCTGCGAGACAGTGCGTCTGGTGCAGCTAACTTGCTGCCCGCCACGTGGTGCAATTCCAAATTGTATTCAGATAAGAACATCTGCCATCGAGCCTGACGGCGTGTCAGTTTCTGGGCCATATTGAAATAGAGCAGGTTCTTATGACCCGTGAATACAAGGATCGGGTGTGGATTCCCTTCTAAGTAGTGTCTCCATTCGGCCAACACTCTGATTACTGCGAGCAATTCTCTGTCGAAGATCTGATAATTGCGTTCAGCGGGGTTCAAGGATTGCGAGAGGTAGGCGCAGGGATGGTAGACACCGTTATCGTCTGTCTGAAGGAGAACCCCTCCTGTGGCGACCAGAGAGGCGTCGGTTGCTATAGCAAACTGTTTCGCAGGGTCTGGGTTTCGTAGTACCGGTTTCGTGGTAAAGGCATGTTTTAGTGCGTCGAAAGCTTCTTGTTCTTTGGCTGTCCAGACAAATTTGTTATCCTTCTTTGTCAAATCTACTAGGGGTCGTGCGATATCGGAGTAGTGTGGGACGAATGAGCGATAGAAGTTGCAGAACCCTAAGAATGAGCGGACTTCGGAAACATTCTTCGGTACTTCCCATTTCCTAATCCCTTCCACCTTTTCGATGTCCGACGTAACCTGGCCTGGGCGAATAGTCATGCCGAGATATTCGACTTCCTCGGCGTCAAAGGTGCACTTCTCTGGTTTGCAGAACAGTGTTTCCTGCCTTAGTTTTTCTAAGATGCGCCGCGTCCTCTTCCTGTGTTCTTCTAGGTCATTGGAGAATATAAGAAGGTCGTCCATGTAAACGACCAGCCATCCTTCATTCAGTTCTTGTTGAAACGTGCGGTTCATATACACCTGGAATGTTGCCGGTGAGTTACATAATCCAAAGAACATGACGTTCAGTTCGTAGAGTCCGAACTCCGTCGTGAAGGCCGCCTTCCATCTGTCATCGGGGTGGATTCGAATATTGTTATACCCCGATCTGATATCCATTTTTGTGAAGTATTTTGCTTGGTGGAGTCGAGCGATAAGCGAAGTTGGTAATGGAAGGGGATAGGCGTTCTTGATTGTCCACTCGTTGATGTACCGGTAATCCTGCGTAGGCCGTAGGTCTCCGCTCTTCTTTCCAACAAAGAAGAACCCGCTCGCTTGAGGGGACTTTGATTCAGAGATGAATCCCTTGGCGAGGTTCTCGTCTATGAAGGTCTTTACGGCTTCTCTCTCCTTTGGTGATAGCGGGTAAATCTTTGAGACCCTGGGGACATATCCTGGTTTAGTCTCGATACGGTGATCGGTTCCAGGTCGTTCGGGCGGTAGGTGGTTAAGGCCGTCTTTGGCAAATACATCGGCGAAATCGTGTAGATAAGCCGGTATGAGCTCTTCAAAGCTCTTCTTTTTGGCTTCTTTTTCCGCCGTGGTGAACTCCTGAGATTTACTGCTGAATTTGAGGGGCATGTGTTGTTCAGCGTAGGAGGTACCATCTCGTGTGAGGGGGGTGTCCATAGAGACGTCTTCTATAATCCTGACCGTTTCACCATTAATCGCGTATTCCGCTAAAAATTCTCCTTCTTCCAATGGGTAATCTGCTATGTTTCTGACCGGTTCTGCGAGGGTGTCCATCCAAACATCGTCCTTTGTGTCGAAATTTGGTGGAGGGTCATCTTCTTCTGTGGGTAGAAGTGATGGTACCGGTGTTGTTTCGTCGTCGGGGATTTCTTCGATCGAGGCGAAAGGAGGGGGCATAGGGTCTCGTCTCTCCGTACTGACGCTTTGTTCGGCCTTCCTCTTCCCTTTCTTCTGTTCTTCGATCGGTCGTTGTTCTTTGACAGCGGGTACAGGGCGGAATGATTCTTCTGGCTCCGCCTTCCTCTTGTTCTTCTTCTGCACGTCAGGAGGCCTCTGTTCTTTGACAGCTGGCTTAGGACGGAATGATTCTTCTAGCTCCGTCGCCCTCTTCTTCGGCCTCATTATAGGCGATATCGGCCTTGGCGGTGAGACGACCCTCGGCTTTGGTGACTCGGGCTTTACGTCTTCTTTCATTGGTGATGCAGGTCTTTGTCCTTCTTCCTGCTGCGATAAGGATTCTCTCTTTGGCGTTTCGTCGATTGCTATAGGCTGCGGTTCTTCTATGCCTTTCAGGGGGGGGCCCATTGCTGAGTCAGCTTTTCTTAATCTAGATTGAGCCCATTTGGTCGCGGGCTCACGGCGAAAGAAGGGTTTAAGCTTATTACCCTTTCTGGCGTCGTCGATGCTTCTTTCAACTTCTGCTGACCGTTCGGTCGCTGGAAGTTTGACAGTTTCGGCCACCCAATCGATGGTGGGGTTCATGGCTTTCAGCCAGGGAATACCGAGGAGAATCTGGTCTCGTCGTCCTAATCTCGTGATGTTGAATTTTCCAAACATTACACGCTCGTCTATCTTGACATGGAGCATACAATATCGGGAGATGAGTCCTCCTTTCGAGTAACTACCGTCGGCTGTAGTGACGGCAAAGGGCTTCTTCAATGGGTGAGTCTTTATGCGATGGTCGCGGACGAACTGGTCGGAGATAAATGTTCCGGCTGCTCCGGAATCAATGACTGCTGTGGTGTCAACTGGGTCTTTACGAACTCGGGAGTAGAGGGTAATCGGGATGCGCATTTCCTTCCTTTCTCCTACTTTGCGTACAAGTCGTAATGGCCTAATGGGGAAGTCTATCGTCGACGAACTAGCTTCCCAAATCAAAAATCCTCAGCAAGTCTTCTGGCTTCTTCGACTTCCATATCGGTATCCCCTTCTTCGATCTCCTGTTTCCTGACAGGGACCTTCTTCTTCGGGCATCTATTGGCACGATGGCCCGTCTGAGCGCAGTTGAAGCACTGGCCTTTCTTCATATATTCGCGGCGATCCGCGTCGGTAAGGCGATCTACCTCCATGGCGTTGGGGTCAGATCTCTTGGAGTTGGGAACATACTTATTCCCGTTCTTCTTCTTTCCATTCCCTTCTCCTTTCCTTACTGCTGAGTATCGCTCCCAATTGGAGTTCTGGATGATCGCGGCGGAGATGTAGGTTTCAATGGTTACGGGGACTGTCTCCATCTGGCAGATAGCGTGCTGAAGGCCGGGCTTCAACCCTTGCTCGAAGAAGTAGATGAGAGCGGTGCTTTCCTTGAGGGCTGATTCGGCCATAAGGGTACGGAATTCGGCGATGTAGTCCGTAAGGCTACCAGTGTGCTTGATGCGCCCTATCTTAGTCATAGCGTTGACCTTTGCGTCGGCGGTGAAGAACGATGCCTTAAAGGTCTTCTCAAAGTCGTCCCACTTTCCCCATGCTTCTCCTCCCTCCCATATCTTAGTATAGAAGTTCATCGCCCAAGCTCCGGCTGTTCCTTCTTGCATATATGCAAGGGCGGTAGCGATCTTCTTCTGATCGGAGTCATAGTAAGTGTCGTTGAGAGCGAGGTAGGTTTTCATGGAATATAACCATCTCTTGGCATCAGAGGGACTCCCGTCGAATTGTACGGGCAGTCCTGCCTTGAGTTCAGGTGTGGTTATCTTTACTGCTGTTGATCCGGACATGCTGTCTTCGGTATCGGTGGTACTAGTACGTGTTGTCTAGCTTTGGTCTGGGCTGCGTCTTGGCAGAATCAGGTCCCGTTTCGTGACGGTTCTAGCTGATTATCGGCGATGTCGGGAAGGTTCTGATGACGTGGCACCACGGATGTGTGGCGTGCGAAAGACTTTAATCTTTTGTTACGACTGGGATGGGCTCGTTGAACGACGGTTCAAAAGAGAACAGCGGTCGTTAACGTATCAACGCTTTATGTAGAAAAGACTACGACGTTGTCAGATGACACAGATAGTTTCGTACAGTGGGGCAGTACGAAACTGGCTGAGTCGAATATAACTAGGTTCAGACTAAGGCTTAGGAGTGCTAAGACTTAGAAGCTAGCTTCACAAAGACGACTAGAGTTGAGAGGCTCTAGCGAAGGATGTTCCAGGTAAAACCCAGTAAGATTAAAGTGAGGAATACTCGAGTACAAGAAGGCCTTTAAATACTAAAGTACGTAGGTAGCTTTAGGGCAGGCCTATGAGTCAACAGAATGTAATGGAATGTCCAAGAACATATGAGTCATAGAGGTTCGTAGAATGTTACAGAATACGAGAGAACAGAATAGAACGTACAGTCAAGTGACCGTGAGAGAAGTGAACGATCACCTGATCGTGTAAGTATACAACCGCTATGGTAATAGTGACATAAGCAAGGAGAAAATGAATAGGGGCATACAACGATTGTAACAGACTTCCATGGCTATTCAGATGTAGACTGGTCTGGTGAGTTAGACATTTTGTGCTCCACATCAGGTTACACCTTCATCACCAATTGTGGTGCCATATCCTGGGCAAGCAAATGACAAAGCATGGTAGCATGATCCACCACTGAATCTGAATACATTGGACTCAGCAATGCAGGACAGCATCTTGCCTGGCTTTGCACATTCTTTGCTGAAGTTGGTGAAAAGCAAGGCACACCCACCATACTCCACCACAATAATCAGGCAGCCATCATTCTTACCAAAGATGTGCAGTTCTACATGCACACAAAGCACATCCAGTGCAAGTACCATTTTGTGCACAATGATCTAGTGTGTAAGGACTGGAGATCCTCTACACCTGGACCATGCTTCAAATCAAGAATGTTCAAGACTGACCACATGCTATGCAACTCTCATTGCTCTTACTGTCACTCATTCAAATTTTCATACCCTTTTTCTCTTCATTCCACTTTACCTTGTCAGTTGCAATGCCACTCCCTGGTGCCTCTGTCTTCACATAATCATTCAGCTCATCCATCACTGAGAACCCTTACTATTTTCACTATATATACCACCCATGTGCTCTCATATCTACAGTGAAAACAGAGGATAGCGAAACACAGTGTATTGAGCATAGTGAAGCATGTCCTACTGTGAGATCCCCACTCCAAGTATGACAGAAAGCCTCCCAGAAAGTCCTTGTCTCTAAAGCCTAGCCTCACCTCTCTTCATGTTACTCACTAACACATCTCTTAGATATCTCTTATTCTGTTCTCTTTTCCCCTTTGAACCACCCCCAGCCTTACAAGTGGGAAAAGGCAAAGCAGTCATATGTTACATCCCAACAGATGACATGGTGCCAGACATCCTCACAAAACCACTAATTCATGAAAAGCATTGGAAGTTCACTAAGGCCATGGGTCTGCAGCTTCACTCATGTGGGAGTGACAAAACCAGATGAGTTTGCACCTTTGGCAAAGTGTGCACCTCACTGCACCTTTTCATGCCTTTCACACTTTTTGTGCTTGATAGCACTTCATCATGCTTTGGTGCCACTGTGTGTGCACTAGTGTGTGCATGCTTAAGTGCACCTTGGAAGTGCTCAGGTGCACATGTAATAGTGGAGAGGTTAGGGATTTCTCAAGTGAGCCTCATGGTGTCTTAGTGAGCTCATTTTTCTTATCATATAATGGACCCTTGTCATGTAATTTTCCCTCAGTCATTCTCTCATCCTTCCTTTGGATAGTGACTGAGGTATGCACTTACTTTCATTAATATTTACTTTATATCTGACTATGTAGTAGCACAGTATATGCCACTTTTACTTAGTTTTGTCAAGAACAATCATCTATTATAATTGATGGGACTACAGTCCATGGATGTATCAGGATCACAAAGTATTGCCAATATATATATATATGATGGAAGATTGATGAGTGAAATCTCAGCCTTGCATATTTGGTGTGTCCTGTAATGTCTATCCTACCATATAAAACTTAGCAAAGTGACCTATCATTATTGCACTGATTGTAGCAATTTTACATTTTATAATGGTTTATATATCAATACAATTTCACCATTGAATTTCTGATGATGAAGTGAAAATCTATGGTCAAACCTCATTATAACTTGACCTTATTGAAATCTCCAGGATGAGCCTTACTGTAACATATTTTTGACTAGGAAAACTGGGAGCTTCAGTACAAAGTGTGAAAATTGCAAATTTTGAGAAACTTCAGTCAATAGGCTTAGCACTTCTCATCCTAATAATGAAATTTAACTTTGAGTTTAGTGTTTGAAGTTAAACCAAAGAAAAAGACTTGATGAACATTTTGTCAATAATAAGGCTTAGTGTAGATGTTCAACTAAAGAAAAGACAGTGAAATTTTTGTGATATATTCTGTGAGTTATGTGGCTCTGGAATACTGGGGATTTTTGTGAGAACTGTGGTTCTGAGATCTGGAAATTCTGTGGTGTCTGTAACACTGAGGGTCTGTGGGAAAGGTTGTAGTTTGCTGATGATATAATTTTGTTTTGATCTTGCCAGCTACAACTAGGAAAACTATCCCCTCGGCGATTTCCTGATGCAAATATCATAGGCTCATCAGACATCATATGATATACAGATCTCGTTCACACATCACGTCATACTAATGATTACCACGTCGTCGGACTGTAATGCGCCCGTAAGACCACCGCTGAAAGATACAGTGAACATACCGACTCACCCGAAAGTAGAACCTTTTCGTAACGTCAAGAGCGGTGTATACTGTCCATCAGCTGTGGCCGTAAAAACAGTATTGCCCCACCACGTCTGGACGGTGTTCGATCCAATTGTGCCGCTCTTGGGGTATTGGAGGCAGAAGAAAATCAAGATGATGGATATCGCCAAACCGGAGTCCATGGCAGCCGAAAGGACGTCTAGTAAAAATGTCTGCTTCAGCGAAAGGAAACACGCAACCAGAGGACCTCTTACAATTGTACTTCGTCCACCAAGAGAAATATCTACGCCGGATAATATATTGGAAAATAAATCCAACAATTGCCCATGGGACGTAGTTTAGCGCACTGGCTGGGGGAATGGCACCCATGCCGCTGAAGACAACGGGAAAGCTGCATTCATGTGGCCTTGTGAGAATTGTTCCTTGGCAGATAAGAAAAGACACACTTGACATAGCGAATAAAGCTATTTGGCCATTTCAACGAGATCAACCATGCGGCGAGCGGGCAGAGCGCGCCGATGAGGAAGAAATATACAAGCCCTTTGTGCAGAAGCTTTCAGGTCCATATAAACTTAACATGCTCAAGAAATGCGCACCGTTATAGACCTGGCCTGATGAGAACTGTCTCTGTGGACCAACGACCCCCCAGATAAAGCTGGCAGTTCCAAAGACTTCTGTGCTGGGGCAGATGAATCCATCTTTCTGAGAGGCACTGCACATGTCTGGAATATTGGTAAACATCCATGCTTGCACACCGAGCTGTACAGTTCCTGCGATGGCAGTGGCTACGACTTGACCTGTAGGACATTCAGCGAGGTGCACAATAGCAAGAAGACGGAAACCATTGACCCCAGAACATTGTCCGTGGAGGAATCTTCATGTAGTGACCAAGCTTGAAGTCGCTAGCAAACGTGAGAGCTGCAGACTTTCCAGTTAGAAACGCAGATGAATTGACGAAGTGGGAAGACTAACCTTGGTACATGGTGATGTATCCCCAGGTCTTGAACTAAGCGGACAAATTTTACTTCTCTTCACGATGTTGTAAATATAACATTCTTACCATCATCATTGCAATGGGCCTAACGCAATTTATTTTATTAGGTTGTCAAAGGCACGGCGACCTCGCAACTCACCTGCCAGGAAGGGCATATCCAACGATTAGTTCAGTGATAACACTATTGATGTCAGCTTCGTCAGACAAGTGAATTTGCCACCGATGATTTTCACGCACTTCAGTCCAACTTGTTGGTTGGTGATGGCCTGAATCATCCCGATAGGAATCACGTAAAAGAATGCTGTGGAAGCTGATCAGTCTTTCAATCCTCATAATATTTGACACAAGTGAATCACATATAGTCAAGGCCAAGACGAAAGCCCAAACTGGGAACTCGGTGTGCCACAGTTCAATGGAAATTACACCAATTACAAACATGCTCACTGAAAACTGGTTAGTGGGGTGATCGGAGACTTTCAAAGTATAACACACGAAAAACGATCATGTACCACCATTCTGGTACCTGTCTGTACTTTGACATGAGCCTGGCGTGGATGTCAGGCTGTTCGTGCATCGAGCGTTTGCTCTGTACCCATACTTGTTTCCGGAAGAACAGGAATGCATGTGTGAGTGTTGCTGTGATGGAGGCAAATGACAGGCCGTAGGCCATAGCGAAAGTCGTCCTGGATGGGAGTACATAAATTGCAGTATAAGAAATAGATAGCAAAAATGGCGCACGAGAGGAACAGAGGACTATATTCCTGATATGCTGTTAAATTAAGACTAGCATCCGAATTAGTGATACGGGTAATATTATATGCGGCGCCAGTGTTGTCGTAAGATGTCCTGGAGGAAATCCTAATAGTGGTGGACAATGTTATCAAGGCGCACCGAGGACACGATAAAATAACTCATACGGCATATACTGGCTGTACCAGGTATTGGTGTAATACAACGTAGGGACAGCAAGCCCTGGATGATTTTTAGCAAAGAAAATGTTCTGCGAAGCAAGAATGCTTACAGAAGAATACTATGAAGCCAGCGGCAACATTTGCCTCGGCCCACCCTATGCAAAGAGATGATTAGATCCGAATTAACAGAAAGCACTTTCCGCGTACATGGTGTGGCTTTGTGGAAAGTAGTGGATCATAACTTGAGCCTCTCCTCGACAAAATTTTTTTGGTGACTTACCAAGTGGACTACCTGGGTTTATAGTCAAAACACAGTTCATGTCGATGTGTTAAAAATTTACCAATGTAAGCAATCTGAGCCCAGTCGAATGTGACCAAGCTCATTCCCATACCGCTCACATATCCAAACATCTGATTGACCACGATGTTGTCTGGTGCAATCCAGCATACCCATGAGAAGAAAGATAGGGCCTGGAAGAGGTACCCAGGTAAAAGGTACCATAGGAGACCGCACATCCATGCATAAAAGAAGAAGCGTTCACGTGAAATTCCTCCACGGGTGCCCATACCTGCATATGTCTGGGAATGGAGGGTGTTGAAGAGAGCACATGTCACGAGGTTGGCGGGCCATACTGTACCAAGCGGTGAGTTATAGATCGAGGGTGGGAAAAAGCTAAATTTGTACTCATTGAGGGAGGCTGTACGAGGAATCGCCGCAAGATACCACCAATTGAAAAACCAATGAGCTGAGTGGACATAACCACCATCCATTGGTCTGCCCCCGCAAGCATGTTGACCGAAAAGGGATCATGGATGACAGTACCCGATTCATGTAAGGACGATTAGCAACGAAGTCCGACAACCAAGAAGATCGTCAAGACCGAAGGAATATTTTGGAGAGCGCCAAGAAATAAAACCACGATGAATTCAAGCCGCATATTCCGTGAGTGAAGTCCACAATACTTGCTCAGAAACAGAAACTCACAAACAAAACTGTACGTTTGTCCATAATAGACTCGTTGGACCGCAATTATATCAGTCTGAAAGCGACCTCATGTGAGTACTTCCTGGCAAGTCCAAGTTCACAGCTGAGAGGCGTACAGCATAGGCAGCTGAACGCTCTTAGTCAATCACAAAGTTTACAAAACGATTGAAGCACGCACCAGGTCCACCCACAGTGGCCATGATAGTAACCAAAACATGTTCTTTAATTGAAAATGGTCCAGGGTTCATCTTAACACCAAAAATTCGGACATTCGGTACAACCTATTCAGTACAGATGCAGTTCATCATCCATGATTGCCAAAAAAAAAAAAATAGACCAAAGGTCAGATTAAAAACATCTTGGACTCAACTGGCTTACCTTTGCCCAGGCACGACCCACAGGGAAACAAAGCAATTGTGCCGCGATGTTCGAGATGTTTACGGCTGGGTAGCGAAAGAAAAAGAATTGATTCAGGCCCGCAATCAAAATAGCCCATGAGATGCCTGTCAATTACGTCGATCAGCGTCGAGCATATCTTTCAACAGAGAAAAAAAAATCAAACATACCTAGGACCCAAGCGCGGAATGAGTTGCAAGGGATAGACGGATCATCCGTGTTAGCTACAGCACTGCGAACCTCTGGATATGGTGAATCATCCTCTACAAAAATAATAAGGTTGTGTATTATTTCTAAAATTCACAAGGTTCACCAAGGATTCCGACGATAGCATCGTCACGATCAATGTTTGGATCGTCAAAGTCAGCATTGAGGACCTCTGTTGTAAACCGACATAAGTATTGGAAGGAGAGGTGCTATATTAACTCACTTTGAACATTCAAACCACTTTTCTCAAGTTCTGTTGGGCTGTTCCGCTCATCTTGAAAGTCAGCCATGACCATAGCTGGTATCTAAACAGTAGTAGAGAGAGAGATCAAGAAGGCAACTTCCAAACCCAAGTCGAGATTCAAGTCTGTGACCCTCTTTAACTGGTTCGGGAGCAGATTCGCATGAGTCTTGAGCTTGAATGATCAAGGGCCCGGATATAACAAATGTCTCTTGCGCTGAGGGTTTCCAATCTCAGGCCAACCTGTCGGTCGTGCAGGAACAGCTTGCGCCGCAACTTGTGGATCTGTTTGCATGGTACATTCAACCCGATTCAGCAGGCCTATCTCTTATCGCGGTTAAACTAAAGAGAGGAGGCACGCCGAGGAAAAGTTGTATAAATAACGTGCAGGTCAAACGATGAGTAAATTCATTGTAGAATCTGGAGTTGAATTTACAATGAGCAAAATCGATTTCCGAGCCCACGATAGTGGAATTTTAATACGGAGAGAAAGACGTACCATGCTGATCAGAAAATCGATGAGAACTTTGGTATTTGCATATTCTTTGCAAGCATCAAAGGATTTCAAAATCCCCCCTTCCGAGTCGGCCGGTCAGACTGTCTCGCAGAAGGACATCTATACAGTAAACCAATCTTCTTCGTTTAGTACCGAAAGAAGAAGCGGAAGAGCGGTACAAAGAGATCTTGGTCACTTTCGGAGAAACCGCAGGTGCTTAATAGCCAGCTGGATCCACAAGAACATCTGTTACAGATACGTGCGAGAACTGCAAGTCTGCAACGTAGTTCTACGCCCGTATATCGTGGAAACCTGTACCGAGTCATCAAATTGATATGTAAGACGAATGAGACAAAAAAACAATGTACATGCATGAGTGGACTGACTTGACTCAACGATCGGTGGCAAACACTTGTAAATTAGTACAGTCTAAATTCGGAACAAACGCTGGGGCAAGTTGCAATCCGAGCAATCCTAAAGAAGGCCAACGGGGTGCGTCGCGCTGACGACGGCCAAGCGTTTATTTCGTTCCTTCTATAAAGTCAAGCGCCCATAGACGCGAACATCTCAGTTCTTGAATAGAAACTGAGATGTAAGTACCTAGTTCATGTATGCTGACCAAAATTGTAGCGTACCTTGTCTTTCTAGCCCCCATTCGCGAATTTCGCTCGCCTGTCGTCACGACACCACCTCCCAAAAAGAAACCAACCAGTCAAGTGACCGTCATCAACCATTTCAAACGCAAGCCAGCGAAGGAAGACGATGATCTCGCAGATTTTGAACCTCAAGGTTGGTGAGCTGTAGCATTGGGTATCCAGCGCTAAGACACATCATAATATCCAGCAATGGATCACCCGTCGCCTTCCACACCATTCACGATATTGATATATCCAAGCCTCAAGCGTCCGCATTAACGGAGAATATCATTATATGAGAATGTTGTCGTGTCGTGTGCTGGCTGTATTGCCAATCTAACTTGGCTGCGAGTCATACATGGTCTCCAACGTTGCTGACCTATATAAATCTATACTCACGTCAGTGTACCCCTGGATGTTTTTGGATTGTACTTGACAAGATGTTGAATCCGAGTTGCGCAGCCTTTCTAAATCCACTTTGAAGCTGGGATTCGAAGATGATATATGACAATCCGCGGTTATTATTTCTAACACGATATGCCGGATGCTGTAAGAGCCCTTATGATAATATCAAAGATGTGATAGTCCAAACACACAGTGATGGGCTACCCCCACGGCCGCCCGGTGTCCAGGTTACCTACCAAAGCTAGCATCTTGATCGAATCGAAACCACCCACTAATATCGATACCTTCACAGGATAATTGACACAATTTGCAAGTACTAGTATGATACAGATCTGTCACGATAGTGAGTAGTTGTACACCTCTAAAATTCCACGAGCTCATAGAGCAAACATACAACACGCCTATCTACTTGGTCCAGCATTCCGTAGAGCAGCGGGTGCAGTCGGCGGGATGCGTGGAGGAGGAGGATTTGAAATAGACTTCTTAGCATCGTGGAGGGCTGCCAGCCTGTCAGGAATGACTGTCGGACGTGGTGGCGGCGGTAGAGGAGTGTGAGCGCTAAGCACAGAAGGATTGACAAAGTGGATTTGGTTGTGGGAACCCACGGCGGGAGACACTACTGGCAGGGTCTCGGTCCGTTTTTGCTGTTTGCTCGGTGGCACTACCACTTCCTCCTCCTCCAGCTTCCGCTTCGTCCCAGAAGTGCTTTGCACTTGAGAGCCAATTCCCTTGACGAAGTCAAGTAATGTCTTAGAGACACGAGCATTCATTCGAATATCTACGTGTTCTTCGCGCACTACCTCCCGCATGCGCCCGAGCTTCTCTGCGAGCGCGCGCAGTTGCAGCTTATCTTTCTCCACGGAGATCAGAAGACATATGGTAACAAACTCAACGGGCGAGACACGCCAGCCGGATTGTAGGAATATAGGGCATAGATCAGGGTCGCCGACTAGCTGCGAGAAAACGCGGAACGTGTCGTGTATGTATGAGAGGAAGAGTTCATCCTTTGTGAGGTCTTCGTCGTCACTCGCTTTCTTTTTGCTTTTGGTCCGTCGGGTAGGGTTCTGTAGCCATTTCTCGATCTGCGGGACGGTACCCACGGACTGGAGGGAAGGGTACTTTGAGATGCAGTAGAGCGCCTGAGCGATGCACCGGAAGTCTCCACCACGTGTACGGTCCCAATCCAGGGCACCACCACCCAGAGGCTTGTCTTCTCCGAAATACTCTGCTTCTAGTTGACGCACGAAGCTAGCCATAGGCGTGTTAGTCACCTGCAATTTCTCTAAGAAGAGAATGAGTCAAATGCATGTGCAAGTCAAGTATGCACTGACCTGCAGGGGTGAGGGCCATTCCCAGTTGTACTCGCTGTACTTGAATGAGCGACGAAGTTATATAATGCGTCGAGAACCCACTTGGAAGATTTCCCGTTCTTCGGAATCAGGAAGGTCTTGATATTCTATGCATACGATCTGCTTATTTGCAAACAGTCGTTGGTATTTGACAGGCAGCATATAACCTGCGGACCGTCCGCTTTGGTTTGAAGCGTTTAACTTGTACCAATACTTGTCACCAGTTTGTCTGTATCGTGTGATTTGAATAAAAACCAGGGAACCGACATTGGATTGTTTTCACTCACGGATCTTTGTCTGCCCAGTGTTTATTACAATTAGAAGTGAAAACAAAAGAAGAAGAATTACTAACGATGAATCTAAGAATTCTGTAAGTTGGATTGCACAGAGTGGATAAATATGACCAACCAGTCCATGCATGAACCTGCGGCAGAAGAGAAAGAATGACTGTCAGTCGTTCGGCAAGATGAGCAGTCGAGAAAACATACCGATATATTGACGTGAGCCGTTGCTTTCCGTCGATGCATGTCTTTGTTTCCGAACCATCTGTATGTTGATGCGAAACTGGAGGATGAATGGACGGGGAAAATGAGCAGTGCGCTACATGGCTTGCCGGGGTATCATGCTCACCAAAGATCACAGGTGGTATATAAAAATTGCGAAGTATAGAGTCAATGAGACCAACTTGCTTCGACTCTGACCAGACAACGTCTGAGAGAATATGATTTTAGTCATTTAGACTTGGATTGGAGGAAAGACTTTACGGACCTCTTTGATACTCTGGCTCCAGGTTAATATCGCCACCAACGATCTGTTCTGCAATAGAGTTAACGGGGATTCATGCACAAGCAAAAGGCATACCGAAGAGTGCTTGTGTCGTATAGGTTGTAGCTCGGGGAAGCTTGAGGACATTCCTGAGTATGTAGCCGCCGTCATCATTCATCGAGCGCTTGTCTCCGGGTTCAAGTTCATCATTATATCCATCACCTGCCTCAGATTCGCTTGCACTCATGATAAACAATGCCTGCTCTCGATTGTTAGCGCCAAATTGAAGGGGGAGCCCAGTTCTTGCCAACTAGTGGCCTGTTTCGAAGGCTAACTGAAGGAAATTAAAACCAAACTTCGACAGAGTGGCTGTGCTAACGAAGAGCTCGATCGCTTCTGTTTACAGTAATTGTATGCTCTAGCAACGCCAACGATGTTCAGTGGCAGTTCAACGTTCTCAAAGCCTGCCACGAAGGGTTCACTGCTGTCCTCACGCTCAGCTACTACTAAACGTGACTCCCTAATGGCAGAGCTCGAACGGGGTGAGTTCACAGGCCCTCCCGTTGTAGAGACACGTCTTTGGGATGCTCATGTCCAGAGAAACCTGACCCCAAACAAATTGCAGACCCACAGCACTCGACTGCAAAGCGCCAGCAGCGCTCTAACGCGTTCAACTCCCATATGGCAAACGCCACTCTTGAACGCCAGCTGCTCGCCGCACAGGCCAGTAAAACAGAGCTCGAGGTCAAACTCCGTGAAAAAGATATCATGATTGAGAGGCTGGAAAGAGATAGAAGGTGGTTTGCTGAGAGAGAAGAGAAAGAACGCGAAGAAAAATTACAGGAGCAGTCAGAGAGAGAAGAGGAAAAGGTACGTCGCACCAGCATGCATGCCGTCAGAGCTCACAGTTGCTCTGTAGCGCAAGGCAGATTTAGAACTTCAACAACTACGCAGTTCTCTCGCTGCCGTTCGAGAGAATCTCGCAGAACTTGAGGACAAATACTCGGACCTTTCTCGCAGTCACTCCCAATCACTTGCATCTCACAAGTCGCAGTCTTCGGTTCTCGCTCACCAAAACGCGGCGTTGGAGAAAGAAGTTGCAGAGCTTAGATCTATTGCAGAGGAACGAGGCAATGCGGTTCAGAATTTACAACAACAGTTGGACGATGTCCAGGCTACCTCCGACTCTTCTGCGAGAAATTCTAATGAGAGCGAGAATTGGAGTGTTGTGCGAGACGAATTACAGCGACAAGCAGGATACCTCCGTTCTCTCGAGTCAATCAATGCAAAACTTACCACTGAACTTGCGCGATACAAAGACCGGCACGCCAGTGTAGAAGTCCTTCGAGAAGAAAAACGTACTTTGGAAAGCAAGGTGGCTATCATGGAAGGTCTTCGAGAGAAAGTCGCCAAACTAGAGGCTCAGGTTGAAGCTGCTCGACAAGAACGGGAAGATTGGCAAGTGCCAACCCAATCTTCCCACTCAAAAGCTAATTTATGTATTCTAGGGCAAGCAAAACCAGCGAGTCCAATGCGTCATCACAAACTTCCATCTCCTTGGTGCAAAATTTGTCAGCATTACGTCTGGAGAATGCACGATTAATGGAGGAACATGGCGCAAACGTAGCACTCCTTCGCCGCCGCGAGGCCGAGCTATCTAACGCCGATAAGATAGCGTCCGAAACTCGGGAGGCTGCGGATGCCCTACAAGCAGTGGTGCAAACACTGAAAGAAAAGATAGTGAGGCGAGAACAACGAGCTCAGCTGGCAGAACGAGAAGCCAAGTTCCTGCAAGCCCTCGTCGTACGTGTTCCTGCTCTGAACCGATGTCTTGATAGCTTATCGCTTATTTCAGGCCAGCTTCACTGCCGAGGAGTCAGCTGCACGCGAGTCACCAGCTGTGGACAACCATTCTCAGCAGCAGATCCAGCATCTTGAACAGTCTATAGCCGACTACAAATCCGAAAATTCTCGGTTACAGAGCGCACTGGATGCTGCCCAGGCTGATAATGCCATAGGAGGACCGAAATACACACGCAAGGATCTCGTTCAGGAAATCGACGCCCAGAAAGCTGCAGCAGACAAAGCTACGAAAGGTATGACTCGATAAAAACATATTTATCTCATTCCCCACACAGTGCCATACATACAGGTCTGCAAGAAGCACAAAAAAATCTGATGCAGCAAGAAGACAAAATCGAGGCGCTCGAACAAACACTGTTTGAGCTCCGTGGCAAAATTGGTGCAGGGAATCACGTCCCACCAGGCATACGTGTACTGTGTCTGCGTGACAATCCGGCGCAGCAGTGGAGTGATCTGCGACAGTCGGTAATGGACCGTCTGAAGAGCGAAAACGAAGCGCTCATCAAGCGCTTGCGTGAGCTTGAGAGTAGCGGAGCGGTGGCAGCCGACGGTGGGGTTCCGCGCGATGATTTGGTTCCCAGGGAAAGTTGGGAGGTGCTCGATAAGGAAAAGAAAGAGCTCGAGGAAGTGGTGAAGCAGAAAGAGAAGAGACTCTTGCGCTTGCAGCAGGTGCGCGTACCCTCTGCACGGTTCTTTGTGGTAATTGATGGTGGAGCGTTACCATGGTTTGATAGGTGTTCACCGCCAAGAGCGCTGAGTTTCGAGAAGCCATAGCGTCCATACTGGGACTCAAGCTCGCGTTTTATCCCAATGGGCAAGTCCGCGTGACGTCAATCTATGATCTTTCTGCGTCATTTGTGTTCCAGCCTTTGACGAAGCCCGGAGAGAAAGGAGAAGGAGCGAGGATGCAACTCATTGCGCAAGGCGAAGGTGGTCCGCAAGATCTTCCGCAACTAATGCGATTTTGGGTGAATGAGGAGCAGTGTATACCCGGGTTTTTGGCGAGTGTGACTTTGGAGTGCTATGACAAGTCGAAGAGGGAGGTCGGTACCGAGTCGTAATCGGATTACATAAAATACCGCGGTACGATACCTGTGTTATCTTTGGAAATTTATGTAGCCCACTACCTACGTTGGCATACAACAGTGAGTGCATTGAGAACCTATTAATTCTGAACGGACCTATATAAATTATATATAGGGAACTTCAGGCCCTGGGCCTACTCGCCCCTTCTATAAAACTAATGTGGCGTTTTTTATAGCAATTGATTATGTACGTCTACGCCGCCCTACCGTCCGCGCCGCGCGAGGAGGATCCAATATTCGGGATTAATGGTATAGTCTTAATGAACTTTTTTTTTTTTTTCAATTTTCAACAAATTTAGTCATCGCCTGACCCTAGCTTGCAAGCTCCGTTTTTAACAGACGGTCCTTACTTCTCTCCAACACCTACTGGTGTAGTCTCTAAACTCTGAAAAGTTTCTCGTATGCATGATCTATACTAAGTATGTGTCTAGAAATTGATATCCTATAGTTTTTTTCAAGATGCTGATGCCTAATTTTGTCTGACCGTACTGAGGCATGATGTTAGATCCCACAGCGAATCATATGAGAATTCCTGCTGCCCCCGCTTTCATTCCCTCGCAAGCGTCAAAACCTCGCGTCCGGATATGCCATCAATGCGGTTTCGTTTTACCGCAAGATTTTCCATGGATAGTTTGTAATAACTGCCAGTTACCACTCAGAGAAAGTATTCCTTTTCCTAAACGTACTCTCCTTGTAAAGCAAGATGCGATGACCCTTGGACAAGCTGTGAGTTCTACATTTTGTGACAAGCACCTGCAGGATTATTGTATTGGTTTGAAATTTTGGCGTCATCCTGACTATGTTACCAGGGACAGTTTTCGACATGTATTTCGAGCCGAATGGCTGTAGAAAGACGAAGAATCACCTCGACTTCTTACACACTATGCCCTGGATGTAGAATGAGGCAAGAGGGCACGAAACTGAAGCCTACGAGGCGCATTAATCCATCCATACCATTACTACTCCCACCCGTCGTCGCACCACCCTGCAACCCTCCCCGCCCGTGTTTCTTCAACTTCCGTGGAGAAATTATTGCTCCTTCCCCTGTCCCTGTGAGTTATTCATAGATTCTTCGCTTATATAAATCTTGCCCATGATTGGCGCCAGGTTGCCGTGGCGCCCATGCGTGTATGTATGCGCTTTGGTTGTGGAGCGCGACTAGCGCCTAACCAACTTTTCAACTTTTGCAATGCGTGTGTGCGGTTGGGATTCGGCCGTGCGGTGCCCGCACTGCCCCCTACTCCGAAGCACTTTCCGAAGCGCATGAGAAGGGATGAACTTCCCTCTGGGTTGCTCATCTCGAAGGTCAAGGTAAAGTGGTGTTTATATTCTGCTATCCAGAATGTAGCTGAAACGTGGCGATTTGAAGCGAGATATAGATGCTGTACAGAAGGCTGAGGCTCTTATACAAACCCCCCGAGAAACGTTTGCGGAACTCAATGCACGCGACAATGATGATTTGGATACTGATTTGGACCTTGAGTTGATGTATCCTGAGGTTAGTGAGATGCGAGTTTTGTGACACCACTGGGTCTGAGTTATCAATTAGGACGAGGAACTTGCAGCACAAGATTCTGTCGACTTGACAACGAAAGTTGTTGTTGATGATACCCCACCTCCAGGTGCTGTCTTGGAGGATGGGTCTTCGTGGCTTTCACCCCTGGTCCTCAACACTACCGCTCGTTCTCCAAGCCCTCAGCTAGTCCAAGTCGGTGGTGTTCGATCACTGTTTAATATATCTTAGACTAAGGATTCTTATAGCGCACCTGTGAAACGCCCGGGTGCGGAGGAACTGTGTCTCCGTCGGCCACATGGCAAAGGTGCTATAACTGCAGCTTGCAGCGCTGGAAAGAACGACAGCAAGCTGCAACTGCAACTACAGAGCCTGTTTTGCCGGTGGACAGTACACATGAGGGCGCCTCGAATTCCGCTGAGGTCATGCACGGCATTGAACCTTCGTCACACGATGCACTAGATCCAATCGCAGTGGACCGAGTTGCGACAAGTAGAGAGTCAGGAGTATTAGCTTCACAGTCACAGGGAGCAGTCCTTGGTGCCGTAGACAAACTACCGTTGTCGGAGCTTCCTGATGGACAAGTTGCCATTAATTCCACGACAGTTACGAGTACTTCCAGTACACTCACTGTTGAGTGCGGTAGAGACGCTAGGGCAGAACCTGAAATTAACAAGGTTCACACCTCCAGATGGGATAGCGACTTGACGAATCTCTCCCGGGAAGACGATGGTGTCGATTCGGATCTTGATGGCGAAGACTCTTCCACGATCAAGATTCGCATACCTGTGCTTGCTTCTCAACTTCCTAGCGGTACCAGTGCGCGGGTGTGCGGGATCAAGCGCTGTAACATCGTATTACCTCCGGATCACCGCTGGAAGATCTGTGATCCCTGTCGGAGATACCTACGGGAGTACCAAAGGATTCGTATGGGCAAAATACGCCGTCGTATGAAGGACTTCTGTGAGTATAATTGTCACATCTAAAATCGCCCAACCTAACCATATGTGATTTTAGCCCGGATGGGCACCCATGAATCTCTCGTTTGTGATCCTCCTGCACCGTTTTCGGAGGTAGGGCACACCAAGGGTTCCTGTTTAACCATGCATCGCTGATAACAGATGCAGAAACAAACGGACGAGATGATGCCAGCGGAAGGTTCGCGTGTATGTGCTGTTCCTTGCTGCTACACAAGGCTACCGCCTGTTACCAAATACCGGTGGAAATGCTGTGGGGTTTGCCGCATGCGTGCTCGTGACGACGCAAGAGCAAAACGATCGAATGCCAGAGCCACCCTGGACTCTGAAGAACCGGTGGAGCAGACTTCGTCATTGGATATTTCGTCCTTTCCTGTCTTTCAAAACCGCAGCAAGTTGTTGTCAGAGTTTAGCGCGATGCTGGGGTGGTTCTTGGAAGCACAGATATTGTACTTGCGCGTGAAGCTTCAGACGGCAGGTGAGAAAGCGTTGTTGAAGCTTGATCCCATGCTGTTTGCGTTCGACGGTGAATATTCGACTGTGACTGGCCAGCGGAGATCCCAGGATAATGTCCAAGTCGAGTCCGGCCCTGAACACCGTCAGGAGGAAATGCAAAAGGAAGTTGCCTCCACTGTCAGGGAGCTCGATCGTACCCTCCTCGCTGAATTCAAGTAGGTTTTTTTTAGCTGTGCGAGCTGCGGTCGGATGGCTGATGTCACATACCCTGTAGACCAACGGAAAGTTTTATAATCAAGTCTGGAGGGGTGATTATGCGATACAAATGTACCTTAGAGCTGATTGTCCCACTTCGTCCTTTATCCAAGACAACGCACTCGAAAGATACTCACTCTTCTACGCTCTCAGCGAATGATACTTCGTCGTCACATGTTCCCTACATGAAGTCAGTGTTTGGGGAGCTGGAGGTAGCGGTTGTTCCAGACAATTCCCATAGTTATTTACTGGGTCGACGAACTATTATCCGATTCCGTATGCTGGGCTAGCTTTCGTTTGGAGCCCTTTTACTATACTTACCTTACAACTAATTTGCATTACATATTGTAGAGATATTATTCCATCATTCAATCGAGATAGGTGAAAGTATTACGAAGCTTGGATGGTCCTGATATAAGTATATACTTATACGTCGGCGAAGAGACTCAAGTTGTGGCACATTCGTTCGATGAGCAAGTAAGTGCAAGGCGTTACAAACTTGAATGATTAACAACAGAGTGAAGGAACATCATAACTGTTTACTTTTTCCCGTGCACTTTGAAGGACATCACAACACCGAGCTAGATGAGATCGGCTGTTGAACGCCAAACATTAATTGAAGTGAACTGATACCCACCCTACGTACTATACAGCGATCTAAAGCGGGATTAGTGTTCTATCCTCGGTACATCGATCACGCATCGCCGGCGGACTTTGTCCAGTCCAAGATCCGGCGGATACTCACATCACGATCTTTCAGTATTTTGATTGTTTGTGATGTCTAAGGATAAGTATGTAATTCCGGCGGCAATGGACAAGAGCAGGACATCACGACCACTGCTTGATGATTTTCTTCGACTCGAAAAGTCACCCCTGCATGGAATTTCGGCGGCTTTTTCATTGGAACTATTATTTACAGCAACACCTTTACATACGACTTTCTACGATCAAATCTCCCCAGAGCATACCGACTCCAGCCATTCAACATCACTTCTGACCTTGGTGAGGTTCTCGCACCCATCTGAAGTGATTAATACGTCGTCTTCAATGCGCACGCCGCCCATTTCGCGATACTCTCTCAACAAGCTGTGGTTCACATATTCAGACTCCTCCACAGCTTTGAGTAGGTGTTCATGGAAGTAAATTCCCGGTTCAACGGTCTATTGGAGTAAGCAGATGAATAATCCACACAAGCTTCGAACTTACCACAACCATGCCCTCTGCGAGCGGTAACCGGAGCCGTAGGTACGTGTAAAAACTGGGGTGCCCAACTTTGTCTTGTGGAATAGTCGCATTGTTTATTGGTTTACTTGCACTCGGGACATCATGTACATCCATCCCGAGTGAATGCCCTACTCCGTGAGGGAAAAAGGCTGAGCTAATTCCAGAGCGCAGGATCTCGTCTTTTGAGCCTTTGAAAAGTCCGAGGTTGAGAAACCCTTCCACAAGAATCTGATGACAGAGCAGCTGGATGGTGTCCCAGTGGACACCAGGTTTGAGAGTTCTCATCGATTTCTATGCAAAAGTGTTATATGATGGTGCAAAGGATATATATAGAGCTTACCTGTTGCATTTCCAACACAAGAGAGTATATCTGCTTACTTTTCTCAGTAAACTTTCCGCCGTTGCCAACAGGCATCGTGCGTGTAACTTGAAGATAGAAGTTCAGACCTCCCTGCCGTTTATTCGCTGCGACTCACTGTCCGCAGAGTAGCACTCCCATTCGCATCCTGCATCGATAAGGAGTACCTGAGGCTCTAACTGCCCGTCGAGTGCATGACCGTGTGCTAATGCACCATGGTTCAAATGATCGTGTGGCTTTACAGGTCCCCAGGTGAACTCTCGGTCATTACAACAGTAATGTAACGTAGCTGCTCTCCTGGAGGCAGCGACGATTGGGAGATATGCCTGATGAACGGCCCTGGTATCATTGGTGAGTTGTCGGGCATCAGCACTCATCAGCACATACTCACCCTTCACGCCGGCATGATGCAATAAATATCGCCTCCGCTTCTGCCTCTTTCTCGATCAGCCACTCTCCGGGAAGAAGAGGACGATCAATGCCTGCACCCTTTCCCTGAAGAATCTTACCCTGTACTGCGTTGCCCAAAACGCGCATGACAGTCTCATGCGCCCTGGAGCTGATGTCGTTTGCATGTCGGAGTATGCTTACCTCATTCTCATCCTTGATCAATCGTGTTTTGTGCAAGGAAGAGAGTAAGTATGCATCCGTTGCGGTGTGGGTCTCTGATGTAACAATAGTCGCCATGTACTCTTCGGGTAAAGTGGGAAATAGAGGCGAGTTTCGCGGCAGAGTATGGAAGACAGCTTCAGGGTGTGATTGAAGGAGTAAATCAATGGTACTTTGTAGCTCTGAGCTATGCGCAATATCGGTTACACCGAACAACTGCTTCGCTTCTTCGATCGTGGGTGGAGGAACACTCCACATGAGGTCTGCGGTCTGTATTTCCGGGATAGACAACTTGACGCTTATCCTTGTAAAATCATTCGTATGTTCAGGCTGATACAGAGCAAGGAGGAATGATCCAGGCACGGAGCATCCTGAGAGGTAGTAGAAATTAGACTCTTGGCGAAATGGTAACTCGCGATCTGTGTCGTTTCGGAAGGGTGTTCTGCCTCCTGCAAGAAGAATGACTTGGGGCTACTTGCGTTAATCAATGCTGAGCATTAGTCTACGAGATATCGTACTGAATTACCTTCTCCTTTAACTGCGATGGAAGCACATTCATAAGCTGTTCGAACGTCCTCTGCACGTGCGCCATCGCTGCGTTGCACCCAGTTAGTCTCGCCGATTTTCCAATATATCTATATCGATAGCAAGTACTAACCGCAGTAACTCGACCCAGACATGATGAAGAACGAAGAATGAAGCGAGTGAATGAAGCTGAGAGCTGCCTGAGATTGGCCTAAGATCCGGTTAACATCCCGGCCGATGTTGTGTGTTGGCATCAAGGCCTATCGCATATACGCCGATGGTGAAGCGGTTATCATGCTTGCCTTCCAAGCAAGCGGCAGGGGTTCGACTCCCCTTCGGCGTAGTTTTTTTTATCCTACAGACCTTTGATGAAAGATCCATCCGTGAATGTTCATAAAAGGAAAGGATAGTTAACGAGGTTTCGAACCTGCAACATATTTCTGTCCGGAAAATTGCTAGATATATAATGTGAGGTATCCACACCAATGTTATATATCATCCTCGGGACCGTCCTCGATCATCTTTGCATAGTCTTCGTAACTTGCAAATGTTGGCAAGCTTCTCAGCTTCTTCCGCTTTTCACGTTTGGACTCGTTCTCCTGTTTCCGCTTCTTTGTACTACCGAAGCCATCCCATTGTTCTTCGTCGTCACCACCATCTTCATCAGAGATTCTGTCGCATTCGACGAGACCTCGAGGAACTTCATCCAAGCCGAGGAGATCCTCATTGTCAGAAGCCTCAACCATGGAGAGATCATCGCCGGAATCAGCATCTTCATCTTCATCTTCCACATCAATTTCAACCTCTTCATCATCTCCATCGGAATCATCAAGATCGGAAGCGACGCTGTCGCTATCCGCCATGAGGTCTTCATCTCCTGCCATGCGAGGCATGCTGGCTTGCATTGCCTATTTGCAAGATGAGTAAAGCCACAGATGCAGATGTGACAACGGGAATCAAGTACCTTCCATATATCTGCCTCTTCAGCGTCACTGTCTTCGTCGTCTTCACTGTCATTATCGTCTTCACTTTCATCATCGCGTTCAGCATTATCTACATCTCTGTCCTCCAACTCGCTCGCTGAAGCATCTACGTCATCCCCCTTGTCGGTATGAGCAGTTTTATTCTTGTCCTTTTCACGTTTCCTAGAAAAGTATTTATGGAAGAAGACCTTAAGCGGCTTTAGCACGGTCTCAGTCACCGAATAAGCAGGTTATTACCTCGTCAACAGGGACATCCTGTAACCGCCTATTCAAAAATTTCTCGTCGTTTGGTAGAGCACCGCCAGACGATTCGCCTTTCAGTAACTTCACGCCAATCCTGTCGTTCGCGCTGGCTGCAGGCTGCATGGCGCTGGAGCCTTTTGTCTTGACTTTTTTGGGATTTTTGTATACAAAACGATCGAGGAAATGAGAAAGGGTATTTAAAGACAAATCCGGGCTTGACGTGATAGGTTGGCCAGAGAGGAGTTGTTGCGCATGTAAAGAGACGGTCGGATGGTAATGGTGCATGAGGGGAATCTAAGAGAGCCATGAGGACTTGTAAAATAAATGTACAGGAGCAATTACCAGTTCGAACAAGGGAGAAGCTGAGGGGTGCGCAAACTGTGGGTCTCGCTTTCGGGGATCATATTGTTCTTCAGAAGTGGAACGGGATCCCCCGGAAAGGTTTCGCAAGCCTGGAACTGTACTGAACAACTGGGAACCAAGTCAGGTTAGCCATTAGATAGGCGAGCAAGGGCTCCTCACTTCTCCTAGGAGGTATAATCCTCCTACAATGAACTCGGTCCCGCCAGCACTACCACTGGCAAGAACTTGTACAAACCGGCGAACAAAGCTCTTCACACGTTCGGAATTGTCGTCAGCCTTCAGAGACTTGAAGAGCAGGTTCAAGTACATGGTCTGTTTTGAGGACGAGGCGAGGCGACTATCGTGTAAAGACTGGTACAACGTTCGATAATATCGATCCACAATGCTCTTCGAGAGTGCAGAAGATGAAGACTCAGGTAAGCGAGAGAGCGAGGATGATATCTGCTGAATGAGGAGTAAGGCTTGCAAAGACGTGTTGAATGTTGAGGTATGTGTGATGAGGAACAGAGTGTCTATATGTTTGTTCAAACTTGTTGGAAAGAATGTCAGGTAAGAATGTACCATGCTTAGGAAACTTACTTGACATCCGATGGTCCCAGCTTTGCATAGGGCAATGCACGATTCACACCTGTTAATATGGCAGAAATGGATTTTGAAAACACGTCTTCAACTTCCGCAAAACCACCGTCACCAACGACCTCTTTCGTCGTCTTCCGCTTTTTTTTCTTCCCAATAATTTCTCCGTCCTGTTCTTCTGCTGTTTCCTCTTTGCCAGGGGATCGACTCTCCCCTAATAAATCCTTGAACATCTGGAAATACACATCGATGACTTGTACAGCAACATCTTTGTCCCCCGGAGCAAACACAATCTGGTTAAGCGTTATCGTTGCATAATAGCGTGCATGGTCATTGCTCGTCCTCTTTGAAGCTCCTTCAGGCTTCGGTTTTGGCTTCGGCTTCAGTTTCGGCTTGGAATTTGAGGTAGTCGTCTCGTCAGTGAAGCGGATATGCGTATTGGTTGTTGGCGCAGTGGCAGGTGTCGCAATGCTTGGTCGAAGGATGAGGGACGTCATCTCACGTACGACGACACCTTTCATAGATGGATGAGCTTGTAGGAGTTGAAGGAGGTGATAGGAAGCGCGTGAGCATATGGATTTTTCAGGATCACCCTGGGTACCATGATTAGCGAATTACTTCACGCCTTATTTTTTCCTGCTCACCAGTTTGTTTACCAGCAGCCTAAGTAGGTTATGCTCCTGTTCAGGTTTGTCGCGAAGGAGCGTGTAAGTCAAGGACAGTGCTTGGGTGCGCACATATGCTAAGGGGTCCATTGAGAGGACCTAGAAATCTTGTGAGCTCTTGCACTCGAACACCCTTAGAATCCCACCTCTAGGATTTGGAGGATGGAGAAAAAATACTTCTTTAGCCAATCCTCGAAGTACCAAATGAGAATATGATCATCCTTGACGTTCTGGTGTGATAGAGGCTGATCACGGAAATATCTGAGCGACCATCAAAATTTCACCTACAAAAGCAGAATGTCCATACGCACTTTAACTTCCGGTTCGGCGCGCCGCCTCCAACCCACCAATCGAGTATACATCTCAAAGCCTTGAGACTCTCTTCCCGACCTCCTTTTCCTTTTCCTCGCTCGGCCATCCCCTTCAGAGTTTCCAATGCCTTTGTGTTGTGTAATGGGCTACTTTGCACGAGGAGTGTAAGAGCACTGAGCCTGTCTGACAACGTGCCTGAGTGCAAAATTTTCTGCAAGAACGCATAGTCTGAGCTGGATGATGTGACTGTTGAGGATGACCCAGACTGGTATGTCTCAACCGCCTTTGCGTGAAGAGATGCACCGCGCTCCATCAGGGAGGACAGTTTGGCAGACGTGACGGGTGGGAGAGCGGTAGAGGACCCAGATAGCTTGGGTATATTTTGATACCATAGAGGAGATGCCTCAATCTGAGGTTTTTTCGCGACTTTGGAAACATCGGCACGAGCTGGTGTTGGCATTATGTTATTTTCAAAAGTTGTGCGGACGCATCGACCAAAAGTAATAACCTTAGATAATCACCTACGGACTAGACTAATGCAGTAACTTATCACTTCCGGAGTCCAGACTCTGATCTCAATCCAGGTTGCAAGGGTGTGGATGTGCAGGAGCGCGCGCAGCTTTTTCCCAGTGCTCGTAAAGCCACGGCCGCACAAGCACGGTTTTGCTGCCTGGGCTAGTATGAGCGTAGATATCTATGGGCTATAGCAATGATTGTATCTGGATTGCACTACTAGTATCATAGTAAGTACTTAATGTATTATTCTTGCAGCATAGCCTGCCTTCGCCTCATAACTTCACACCTCTCTCAGCGTCTGAAGACGGTTCTTATGCTTGTTTCATGCACGCGACTGGGTCGTGCTTCGCACCCTCAAAGGTCACAAGGGACGAGTCAATTTTACGGCGGTGCATTCGTCTAACAAAGTCGCGCTGAGCGTAGGCAAAGACAATACGCTGCCCATGTGGGATCTTATGCGGGGAGGGAGTCTGCTCTAGGGAAGGATATGTGTTTGTTTCTCTAAGTCCCATGCCCATTTTTCACCTCATTTGATGGTTCAGAGGGAGAACTTGTGCAGTGGTCAACGACGGGCTCATCATTCGTCGTGCAATCTTAGAAAACATCGATGTATTCACAGTCGCATGTGCATGTCAAATTTTTCCCTATATTTTCAAATTCAGTTCGATCGCACTTAGGACATGGTTCTTCGTCGCACAAGATCACCCACGCTGCGAATTGCCGTGTCGAGCCTATGTCTCAGGTCAAAGTAGAGGTCACCATAGTAGTAAGGAAAGAACAGTTGACCAGGAGGTCGAGCGCAGCAACACAATTCATAGCAAGGTGAATGGAGTTGGAGACCCACGATGCCATGAAAGAAAGTGGGAGTCGTCATGGTAGTCAATAAAAGAGCACGAAAAGGAGAAAAACGATGAACACACAATCAAGCTGTCCGAACTGAAATAAGATTCTGTGTTCGCCAGTACGAGAATTGCGGGCCCCCCATGGTCCGAATTGAGACGCAAGATGCAAATACTAGTATGTCATAACGTCGATGACTTTACCTACGCTGCGATTCTACTATCTGTACAAATCTGTATGCTGCTTTGCATCGGAAAACCGGTCCTTAGTATATTTCGGCAATTCCATGCTAGTAGTTGGTAATAGCATAGGTGAATGGGGTTGTGGCAAAACCGACTTTGCGGTTGTCGCCATCTAACACAGTGTAGAAGCGCTGCATAAATGTGTAGCCAGCAATAAAGTCAAGCCCTGCGCCAGTTTCCGTGGGCAGCTTGTCGACGATGAGATATATGCCTTTTTTCTCACCACCAGGAAGCTTGTGGTTGAGAGAACGAGGCCAGATTTGGGCGTTAGGAATGAGACTGAGAATCTGCTGTGCAAAATGGTGAACAAGGGGTGTAAGGGCTGACGGAATTGACATACGTTGTTAATATGGAATTTCAAGTCCCGCAGAGCATTGTACTGGTCAGTGGTAATACGGAGAAGACCAGTTGGCTGATCGAAAGTAGCGCCGGTTGCAGCTTGGTACCTGTCATAGGCATCTATCGAATGCCGATTAGACTGTTATTACTCGCTGCACTCTAACTACACACCGGAGGCAATTTTAATAAATCTGGTGCCAGTATCAATAATACCAGCAGTGCGGAGCAAGATCTCCGTGTCGCCGTAAGTGATGCTCTGATTGATACCCCAGTAGTCCGTTGAGGGGTGTGTGTTGGTGACATCACTCACACAACATAATTACTAAGAGTTTGGATTGATCTAGGAGTTGAGGTAGCTTACGTGTATTCAATGTTACCAGTGCACTTGGAATAGTCGGGTTCACCAAAGGCGAGTTCTCCGACATCGGTGTCTCGATCCCCAGTGATGGGCTGGAAAAAGATACCAATAAGGTTCTGACCAATGGCGCGTGCGCTAACCAGGCATTCAGTAAAAGTCGGGTACGTGCCATCCGGGTCATCTGTCAGGGTGTAGACTGTCAAATCTTGAGGTCCGATGCCAAAGACACCGTCATATTTGACATTCCTCGAAGTAGAAGCAACAGCGAGTTCGTAGTCGGGGATGGTGAGCCCATGACCTAAAGTGACGGTATCGAGGAAGAAAGTTCCTATATATAATTGTAAGTATTTTCAACTTATGATATTGTTGTATGTCATACCAGAGAAGGAGGCAACAGAAGCCCCCTCACCACCGTAGGTTTCCCCTACACGCTGTTCAGTGTTGACGCTGGTGCGCGTTGCCACGTATGGAGTGGAGCCTGTGGCACCAATCCATGTGACCGCGCTGCCTGTGTCGACAACCAAGTTGTCTTCAATCATATATCAGCAGCCGCATGGTCTCTCAGTGTTGAACTAACAGGTTGTGGGGGGGCTGCCAACGTCAAGTGCTACAGTGTATTTACCCAAATTGGTGAATATCATAGGAATGCTTTGAGCACCTCGGCCATGCATATTGTAGTCCCTGAAGGCTGTCACACGAGCTTTATCGTGCTGCACGAGGTCAATAGTATCATTGGAAAAGTTCAGTCTCCTGGTAAGGGGGAGGATGATGGGAGAATTGCGAACTTCGACGGGCGATCCCGTGATTGACAAAGCCAGGAGAAGTGTCAACAAGGATGCAGCGAAGAACATGGCTTGTTGGAAGTAATATCATGCTCACGGTAGCCCATTATATGTATCAAGTTATGTGTCAGCGAACGCGATGAGCGTAGCACGTACTATATCGAAACGTCCCCCTCGAAAAAGCAATGATGAGATGGTTCCTCACAACATGAGTGCAAGAATTCGACCTCTCGATAAATGTGATAAGATACGGTTTGCTTTTGATCTTGGCAGTGGTAGGAATTTCAATACGGTTCGCCTAGTTACCAACATTGATTGACTTGCCTCACGTTCGTTTCCATAGAGATGCCACCCATCATGGAATACATTTCCCAGGTTAGTTGGTTGCAATGTCCACATTACGATGGAAGTCGCCAACTCCTTGGGAGAAGGGTTTTGTCAGACGCAAACGACACGTGAGATCTTCGCCCACGTTAACGGTAGCGTTGATAACGCTCAGAGTGCCGCCAGAATGTTCTGGTCCATCAGGAGTCCCTGCGGAAACGAGAATTTGATCAGACCTGGACAGGGTGCAACTTGAAAAGCCGGTACATAATCGAAGTTAGCAAATCACGAGATGACAGAGCTAGTGGGAAGTACCCATTTCGGGGGTTCTAACCCGATGTAGTACACTAGCTGAAATGCAGAATATGAATATGGATTGCTAGTACTATTCCGACGACTGAATTATATCTGGTTTGCAGGGTCCGCATGTCTGATTTTCGTCTGAATACCATCATAATCGTGTCGGATTAGCATCTGAATACGAAGCTACCATATGACCATATGCTCTTCCATAGATCGGCCCCGCTCCCTGACACCATGTGAGGGCAAAACGTGACTTGGGTGGGTTGGACCATCACAGAAAAAGTCATTCTGGTGGTGTCAAGGTCGAGAGGTGTAAATATTTCAACGGCATTGCATACCGCATGAGAATGGGCCGTCGCCAAAGTCCCACCAGCATTGAAATTATGCACTTCCTCGACGAGAACACATACTCTGAGAGCGGGACACAACAAGAGCGCCATCAGGTTTGAGTATTAAGCGAGTCAAAACATGCACTGGCTGGGAGTGGGACGTGACCAGCGCATCATCAGGGTTGAGTAAGTCAGCCAACAGACGAAAAACGTACTGGCTGAGAGCGGGACGCGGTCAGAGCATATGGCATCAGCGTCAGGTAAGCGAGCCAAAAGACAAGAACAGCTTACCACAGGACCTAGTTTCGTCGCTCTGAAGGAGCAACTAAATGCCTCAAATGTGAAGGCTCTAAGTTGATGGTGAAGTTGCAGCTTCTCTCGTCCAACATGTGTGAGTGGAAGATGGACTTGGCGAAATATTTAGACAAACTCACCTTCAAATAAGCAGAGTGTATTCAGACGGTCGAGAACACCATATCCACGGGCTGATTTGTGTTGGGACAGTATACATTTCACGAGCAAATGAAGATCTGAAAATATTCTCTGGAAGTCACAAGTGTTTGAAGATGTTATATTTCAGTTGCACCCACATACTATATGATTTACTTGTTTTGCCTCCGATTATTCTTCCTGTCTCCCTCGGAGTGCTTATCCTCTAATCAATTTCTCGTTTCCGCAGTGAGTCCAGCCCTCAAGCCGCAGCTTTCAGTGGTAATAGGTGAGTACTTCAGAAGCTTCCCTAGTGCACATTTTGTGTGATGTACCATTGTGTGCTGCGTACCTGATAGTACCTCTGTTTCGTTGTCGATTACATAATTATCAGAATTGTTAACGAAACTAGAACTGGCCTTACAAAGCACATCCATTGCGCAAAGTACATGCCTGTCCACGAATCCGATCGAACCCCAGACTCCAATTGGCCGAGAGATAGACCATCTGCTCCGAGCTCTTGAGCTTATTCCTGAACTTTACCGGTGCCGAATCCGCTGCAACTTAAATCAGGTAGTAAATGTCGCGGCTCATCCTGGCTATATATAATAGTCAAAGTTCGTAGTACAAAGAGGTATACATACACTTGAGGTATTATTAAAAGATGCGTCCACAGGTCATATCAAGCAAGTTCTGCAAATCCTACCCTTGTGTTTGCATAATCAAACACCGAATAAACGTTCTGGAGAAAGACATCGCCGAAGATTGTGAATTCTGCAGTGAGCAAGTATGAGCAACGACATCATGTCGAAGACACCACAGGCTATACGTACTCATTTGTGAAGACGCAGCAATCCCAGCTAAGCAGTCGCTGGAAAAAACGTCTGGCCCAAGGTTGTACGTCTGTGCAGAGACTTTGAAGGCGTGTTTGCCAAACGTGAACGTAGGCACGGTGGAATTGATGATATCGCACGGAACTGCGCAGATGTAGACGTTGATCAAATCAAGGTCGTAAAATAGATAACAAGCTTACTCGTCCAGTATGTATCCGTACCCTCCGTGTGGGCCGTAGCTCCAGATATATTCGCGTAGTAACTTTGTGCGATAGAATAGGACGTGATGACGAAAGTGGTGCCTGTATCAATAATGGCAGATGCGGCTTGCGACTCGATGACCACTTGTCCCAACCTCGAGATGCTATCCACCTTTACCTGCCAATAGCCTCTGTCCGTCACAGGAACATAAGTGAGTGTGTCGGAGTGGTAAAGATCAGTATTTGTTCCTCCGATAACTATTTCACTATTTCCTGGAGTAGTAGATAGCTTGAACCCAAAGACGCTTTGCGGTAGTTCGCTACTGTCATTCAGTGTTTGGAAGAGTGGAGTTCCTTGGAAATTTGATAATTCGGGGAATGCCAGACCGGAAAGACCGTCAGGAGGAAAAGACCCGTCCTTACTGAACTCTGGCGAATATGCCCATGCTGCGCCGACAGTCTGATCCTTTGCCTTACAAACAAGATCAGCAGATAGAAAATGAAGGCCTGGGATAACTGACTTCGTAACCCCCGACAAAAACGTCGTCGACGTACTCCTCGCCCGCTGTTTCCCCAGCGCCGTACGTGAGCATGAACGGCTGGCCAGAATCTTTGGCAGAAGATGATGCAGCAGGGTCGTATTGTGTGTGTCCATCACAAGTGACGTCACACTTAGTATATGGAAGGACTACGTGAATATTGCTGTCAGCGCAGAGATGAAGGAATATACTTCTGGTGCTCACACAGGTCTGAGCTGCCAGTGTCAAACACCACTTCAAAATATCGAAGTTAGACATATCACGGCATAGAACTCATCAACCAACCTGTAAACATTTTAGGGGGCGTGCCCACGCTGATCTCGCCGTACCAGAGGTTTGCGTTGTAGTTTACAAGGGGCACGTTTCCATTTCGTTTTGCGACCGAGCGAACGTCAAAGCGACTACTCAGCGGGTGGGGAGACCCGGTATTTCGTTCGTAAGCCACCATGGTGGCACTGTACTTACTTATTCACGTCAGGTTGATGAATGTGATGTAAGAAAGAATATCAAACATACCGACGTACAAAACTCAGCTGTTGCCACACGGTCATCGGATCAAACACTTTGGAGCGGTTGGCGGTATTTGATCTGGAGTTGAGGGGAATACGTTGTGTGTGACCTATGTTGGAAGGAATATTTGGCGGAGGAGTGGGTGACCCGACAACTGCTACTACAAGAAGTGCACAGATCGTAGTAAACTTCATCTTGTAGGTGTGTCACGTTGGTGATGCAAAGCAAGAGGGGTGGGGCAACGACCATGTGTGTCGAGAAGGCTACTAGTATTGTCATCGCGTCTGAGCATGAATGCAAGCTTTCAGTTTGGACTGACGGTAGTTACTAGTGATTTGAAGTTAAGTTGTGCTAGTCACGTGATCTTGTTCGACTTAAGACTGACTAAGCTTTATTTTTTCGAGTCACTTCGGTGAACGATGAGCGCTAGTAATGCAAGCGTCAGCAACAAGAGTAGGTAGGTATCATACATGTATAAAATGACGGTAGAACATTAATGTACATTCCCTTCTTGTTTAGGTATGGCTACTGGGCTTCATGTCAATGATAACATCGAGCATGACATCATCGTGAGCCGCGAGTAGCCCATCTCTCGCATCTATCTATCTTGGTGTAATTCACGTATGATGGATATCGCACGACCTCTTCTACCCCCGCCCAGTCGAAGTCGATGATCATGAACTTTGTCCTATCGTCATGTTAGCTCGCCATGGACCAGCTGGCGAGTACGCAGTATCTTCAGCTGCTCCCCGATGGCCTCAAATACCCATCGGGGGAGGCGGTCGGTGTTGAGCAAGTCAGCCAATACATCGTATTCGACAAGCTGATCCATGACTGCTATGTACCAACTTCCAGGGAGCTTTTCAAATCATCGTAATCTAGGGGTAAAGCCTGACAAAGCACAATGCAAGTGAGCATCCCGTGAATAACGCAGGACAAACTTGATTCAGATCACAGCCTCAGCAAGTCCGTCAGTGAGAGTCCCGAAGAAGATGGGTCTTTTCGACCTTCCCTCATCTTCATCGAGCTGTCCTGTGTAGTTGAAACATGTCTTGCTGTTGTCTTGAAGCTTGTCGGGTACGGGAACAGTATAGGGTGAGATAGCATGTTGGTAAGTTCTGATTCAGGAGGGAGCGTTTCGTAATATATCTAGCAGCCCCGCGGAATGCAGCCACGTGACGTGCGGCGGCGATTTGATTATCGGTATCGATGGAATGATAATTGAATACTCAAAAGGATCTGCACAGCAGGGCGCAAAGTTCAAACAGCACCGACGAAGACAACGTATGGCCCTGAAGAAAAGAGTAGTTCACAAGTTATATTCTAAGCCTGAGGAAATCTCGGCACTGACTGAAAAGTATGAAGAGGAAACACGGCAAAGCAGACCCCGACATCTTGGAACGCGGACATAGGGACCAATAATCGCCAAACGAGCGGACTGCGAGCTTGCTATTCTGGGGTACTTCGCGCACCAAAAATATCGCAACAAGCGGGACCCTTTTGTTTGTCGAGCTCTACAAGTAAACAAAAGTGGTGAAGGGAACAAAATCAGATCTGGTCTATCGTTATGAAAGCAACTGTAATAACGCATATACCCACATCGCGCAGATACCATGCCTCTGATTCAGATACATTGTTTTCTGTCGTACCACAGCATCAGTACCTTGACACAATAATGATCGGGTTGGCTTGTGACATTCAACGGACCTTCGATATGAAGGCAAAGAAAAAAATCAAGACCAAGGTATGATCAGCAGGACTGAGCTCGACGGAACAGTCCCGTAGGTTTCGGTAGTGCTTTTGGCAAATGGAGCGCTACACAGACCGGCCAGCAAACTTCAAACTTAGTTATAACATAATTTGTTCAAAGAGCTGGAGAGCCTCTCACAATGTTCACTTTGCATCTGACGCTGTCTTTGACTATCGTGACTCTAAACCTTGTCAGCAGAAATTGCTATATAAGTCGACAGATATCACAAGTCAACTGGGATTACACCACACGTTCCCCCACCGGTCTTGCGCTACACCAGTACTCCCACCACCAAGCACACCCTGTTCCCCCTCGTCGATAAATCCGACACCATAGCTCGATGCTGCATTAAACCGTGGAGTCGGACACTTGATTCCCAAGAAAGTTGGACATGCACGATCGGCAGCACTGCAAACTTCCAGACAGGGCAAGACTGTTTGATATGAAAATGAAACATTGGGCAAGAAAGGGTTACGTGCGTTCGAGCCGCTCTGAGACGGTGTTAATGCCGGCGTCGGGGATGATGGCGAGAAAGAACTTGGTGGAGACTCGGCACATCGCGGGAAGGACACAGAACACAACCAAGCGCGGTATGCTTCCTGGCAGCTTTCGCAGGTCTGCAAGGGAGAGTATAGGTCGCGCCCGCAAGGAAACATGAGAAGCATGGTCGTGAAGTTCGTCATGTACTGAAGAAGGGGGTCTGATACGCTCTGTGGGAGATTTGAAGAGTCGTAAGATGATGCAGGGGATTGGGGGAAGGGAAGGGGGACAGTGTATGAGGTAGATGGACAAAATGGAAGGGAGTGCACGAGGGGACAGGGAAATGATGCTGATACGGAGACGTAAGTAAAGGCACGCTACACGAGAGAGAAAACGCACGAGATTTGGTAGTGAAATATGTTGGTCCGCTCAATTTTACCTGGTCTTGGATGACATATGCAGTGTAGTTCGTGCTCGGCGTTAAGTCATTAATAAGCCACTGAGACCTCCACCCGCGCTTATCGCGCAGCCAGAAATCGTTACTTACTACCAAACCTGAGGAGGAAGTAGAGTTGATGCTACATGCTGTCTGCATGCCAGATGCAAGACCAGAGGAAGTGGGCGCAATGACGAGAGAAAATGCGGGAGGCGACGATGGTGGTGAAGGGACTGAAAGGTTGGCGGGAGGAAGAGTGTAGTTGGGATATATGGACGGGGATGATTCGATGGGTGAGATTGGAGGCGAAAATATCAAAGCCTGGGTATTGGTAGTATCTCCGAGGAACGGGAGTACAGGAATTAGTTCATGCACAAGAGCTACTAGCAACATGAACAACGATTGAACTCAGTGTTTATTCGATGTACATACCTCCTGTCGACGCGGCAACTTGGAATGAGGTCTGACCGACATTTTGTACAACTAATGATCCACCTTGCTGTGTGGTGCCAGTCCAGTTCCCGAATCCGCTATCCAATGGAATTTCAAAAACATCGGTAGTGCTGGTAGACGCTGTGTTGTTATTCACCAAAAATACTGGAGATGTCGTTCCGGTCGAGCAAATTGCAACGGATACCGTCAGCTGCTGAGCCTGTGGAAGAGAAAATGTGGGATCACTAGACAGGGAGACTCCGGAAAAAGAATATAATGTATTAAGAGTAAGTGACTCTTGTGCACTAACAGCAAGTATTGCATGTATAAGACACCAAAGAGACCGCGGAAGTGTTGGCATCGATGAAGCCTGTCGACGATCGCGACAGTTATCGGGTAAGTTGAAGTGGCTGTGCAATGCTATATGTAGTTACCAGTGCTTCGCATGATGCATACTTACTCTAGTAGAACGTTTAACAGTCATGCTCGAACTTCTCAAACTTCAATTATCACAGTTCATTGACTCAAAATCTCTTCGAAGTCTGAGGTCTTCTGATTGGGGTTGGCCGTAGAACTTATGGTATGTTTCGTTTTTTCTCTTTTGTTTAGCCTAAATCATTTACTTCGATCGTAAAGAAGTTTCGAAACACTAAGAACCTACAGAGTGAAACAGTCTTACTGAGAGTCCTAGGTCAAATATTCAATGAATTCGCGACAGAGCTCAGAGTTATCCACCATAATGTGGAATCCCTCAAACAAAGGGCGACCCTATCTTGTCGATTTTGGTCAGACGATTTGAGATCTAAAGACTGGGGTATGCACAAACGTAAAATATAAGGTATTCAAGTATATGGAACAACGTCCTTCGTGAGTGTAAACACACATCAACGTTTAGCAATTCATGGCGTTCTCTTGGTCCATGCGCTCATGTTCTGCTGTTCAGGAATCAGGATACAGTCATCGTGATGACATCGTGTCGTTCGCCTAGACTCTAATTTATCTCGCGCATAGCGCCGCCTCCAGTCCGTCCTATCTTTTTAGGTTCAATGAGGACCCTGTTACTCGGTGTTGGTAAATATGCCATCTTACAGGAGGATGATGGTTCATACGCTATCGTCTCTGTACATACCAATTCCTCAATTCATAATGCTCTGCAAGTATAATCTCTTTGGTTAAAACTCACCTACGATTATATGATAATTAGTGCCTCTCTTTCAGAGGTATGATATATCACATCTATTTCTCCCTTTCTACTAATCAGCATGTTGATAGTAATGGCTGACTTCTTCTTCGCTAGCTCGATTGGAACAGTCTCTTGCCATTCTCGTAACATTCTTAATCCCGAAGATATCCTCGGACAACGTTTAGGTTCTACTCACAGCGAGACTATGACTGGTGGTGAGCACTGTCCTCGTGTTCTGGTGATTTCAAATAGTATCTCCATTTTGCTAGTGATGAAAATCTCCACCTGATAACGATCCTTGCCAGTATTTAAAATGTAACCGAGTTGCCCTGGTATAAAACGTGACAGGCTGACTTATGCGTGGTGTTTAAGCTCGAACCAAGCTGTCGATCTTTATAATCTCCAGATGAGCTCTTTTTGTAGCCCATCATGAACTATCTTGGCCACGATCTGTAATCTCAAAACGACCTGAAGGCCGGCAGACCTACCACATCCATCCTTCTCGAATCCGTCTGCAGGCCAATGTCATACTGACAGCTTGTCGCACGTTTGTTATGTTGGCTTCTGTAAAAATTCATGCATCTTGAGAAGCTGCCTGTTTTATACAGCTCTGGCGTGGATGCTTGACAGACACTCGCTCAAAAAGGCGTTCTTGCTGAGCTCCCATTTGCTGCCCCTGTTTGTTATCTGGTACTTGTTGACGATGCGTACATAGCTTCTCGCATGTCAAATGAATATTTTGGTCTTGACCATATAGCTTGTCGAAATATCATGCCGCAGAGATATTTTGAGGCCACATTGAAACGTTCTGGCGGGGCTTGTGCAAACCAGGTTTGGGATAGAGCAGTGTAGACCAGTGGAGTGGGTCAGTGGAGCAAGTCAGCGGAGTGAGAAACAAAGTGAGAATCCTATTTAATGTCTGCTTGGGGCAAAGCCCGATGTAGACAGTACCCAGCCTTGAGCTTGATCATTGATAGTAACTCGTAGCTCTTTGCCCTCTCGAACAGTGCCAGCCCGTCCAACATACAGAACATTGCTATGGAGCAGTTTCTACTTGATCCATCTTAAATCAAGATTGTGATCAACCTGCTGGGTATGAGCAACAGTGATACCGCACTCAGGGTGAAGCCCGCCCTTCAATAGGTGCTCTGTATACTTATTGCTCTGCCGAGGGATATTGGCGTGTAGAAATTACTACCACAAGAACTAATACTTTACTGCCACTCACCAAATCACTAGTGAATGGATAGCTGCAGCTTGTTCAACAAAACTTGACGCACTCCTTCATTTCTCTTCAAAGATCGTCAAAGTGCGATGCACATGCAGTTACAACCGAGCATTGGGGATTCTCGAACATACAGTATATCACACAGGGCGTTACCTCAACGTTATGTGGATACGGATTTACAAAAGGTGGCCAATAACTACGTACACCACAAGAAATCACAACTCATAATTTTGTTCTTGGTAGCGGAATTGCATCTATGATAACACCCGGACATTCGTATTGAATCCAGTGACCAATACCGGTAAGAGCTCTAACATTCAATCTCTCCACGTCACGAGGGATATCTTCCAATTTACAGATATCAACGCCGAACTTTGGGTCTGACACAAGCACGGTGATATTCACGTGAAGGGGGATTTTCCTAAGGAACCCATTGAAAGACCATGGACTGTTTTGCTGTTCGAGGCCCAGTCAGCAACGCTTCCCATTCCAAAAGCTGTGAAATTACCCGAAAAACCTCGACAGCTGTACGATCACACATGGAGAATCCCAGCGTTCTTAACATGCAATCACGGCGTGACCAAGCTGGATTTTTAGCCATGTGCACGTCGACGGACTTGATATCTCCCGTTTCCTTTAGAAACAGATTCAAGTTCATCTTGTTCTGTTCCTCTGTAAACTCAAGGCCAGGATCGAGGAGTATGACAGTGGTTTCTTTCTTATTGGGTAAAAATGGCAAGAGAGATACTGCCACTGCACCGCCGAAAGAATGACCGATAATCACATCATAGGAGGTGCCCATGACGAAATATGGTCGGAGGTCCTCGGCAAAGGCGGATATACGGTAGTCGGTATTGCCCTGCCTCCCTGCATGCGCAAGGAGATTCGGCGCTACGACAAAGAAGCCTGATCAATCTGTCAACAAAGAAGAACATCACTACAGTATGCGAAGCCTGACCTTCCGCTACCAATAGCTGAGCGAGACCCTCCCAGGAATTCGATGACATAGTAATGCCATGAATGAGCAAAGCCCGTCTAGTAGCGGTAGGGGAACCCCACTGAGTCGCCGAGATGGTCATTTTTGCACGCTGAAATCAGGATTTTGGGAGCGGAGAAGGATGTAGGAATAGCCTGGAACTCAGCCTCATTTTAAAGGCTGAGGGAGCACCTAACCGACACATGAGATAGTTTTGGAGGTAGAGCATGGCGACATAACAATGGCACAAGGCTTGTGAAAAACCCATAAGACATTGAAAACCAGGTTACATGATCAAATGCCACGTTTGTCGATCATTGCTAGTGAACCTCTGCGCAGTGCTTACTCAGTGAAGCGAGCGCCAACCGCGTCTGTAAAGGTGGGCTCAGACGGCGAGATGGCTGTATGCGGTGAGAAAACAGGTTGGGATGTGACGTGGCAACCTAAATGCAAAAGTCAAACGGAGAAGACTGTAGAAAACCGCTATCAGTGATCTTGGGTAAAACTTGACAAAGTTGTGTAATGCTTGTCAAATCGCCGTGGAGCAGTCTGGCGGTGCGACGGCACGGTCGAGCTGCTTTGACTCTATCATTACTTTCCAATAACCTTTTAATAAGAGGGTGGTGAGAACGTGCGAAACGATACCCCTCTAGAACGAAGACTTACAGGTACGTCGACCTCAGCGATAGCAGTAGACAGTGTAGCCCAATGCCTGGTATGCTTAGTGGGTTATTTACATAGCACCGAGAGGCTGCGCATGGAGACAGTAAGTCATCAACATACCGAACGACTGCCCATAGGATCTCAGGGTGGTAGCGATTAATGACCTTGCACAAATCGCGCTGAATTACAGAGTCAAAAAGAAGTTCATTTCAGGATGTTGGCATTGCCAGCCTGGGTAGTGCACGGTGTCCGTGTGACACCCACTAGGATTTGATTTTGTGACTCACTAGACTCATTCGAGTCAAGTGCAAGGCATATATAATTAGATCCACCTTGAATCGAGAATTTCACATTCTCCAATTGAGAAGGTAACATGTAAGATTTATTTAATTTATGTAATTTGGTTTAAAATTATATTTTTGAAACTCATATTCTACAAGATTCTACAACACCATCCAGTTGTATGCAGTCGATGTGAGAAATTTTCGCTATCAAGCAGGTATGCTGTAACAGTTGTTAGTTCCAAACGTGGGTCGGTGACGGCCTTTCTCGGGCTTATTCAAGTTACCAGTCTTTTGGAGTTGCGGTCTGGAAATTCATTTCAAAATGTTGATGACTAATAATTACGGGCCAGGAGTTATAAGGCTGGTTACATGTCCAGTGCGCCCACACTCTTTGTGACTTCAACTTCATCACTGAATGGTACCGACCCCGCTTAATATCTCTCCTCGTTCCCCCCGTCTTCTAGTTACTTCATTCTCACTTCTATCGCAATATGTGCCCAGCATCACTCGCAAACTCCTCGGTTCCACGCCCGATGGTGGCAGTCCGTCAGCGCTGCATGCCTATGCAAAGCGTGCGGCTGCAAGTACTCATGGACCCGAGTTCATCGTCTTCGCATGTCTCATTCCTGTCCTCGTCCTTCTATCAGGTATATTTGCCGGTCTGACCTTAGGTTACATGAGCTTGGACGAGACCCAGCTTAATGTGTTGAGCATGAGTGGCACTCCGTTCGTTAGGTTTATTTGTATTCATCTACTGCCTCCCCTGACCGTGTCTGTTACAGTCAACAAAAACGTTATGCTGAGAAGATCATGCCTATTAGGAAAAACGGACATTTATTGTTGGTGACACTGCTTCTCGCTAATATGATCGTCAATGAGACTCTACCTGTCATCTCCGACCCCATTCTCGGCGGTGGAGTACAGAGCGTAGTCGTCAGCACTGTCCTAATTGTCATGTGAGTGCGTTCTTGTACTCAGATATCTCGGCGAGTCGTGTAGTGCCTTTGATCCGTCATTCTTGCCGTGTCCTCGTTTGATCCGCAAAAAATCGGTCAGGGGATAACTCAGTTATCGACGTCGGCTAACATTTTTACGCTTTCCTACATTCTGACGTTCTATTTAAATATCGCTCATCCAAAATTGCTTCTAGCTTCTCGGAAATTATTCCGCAATCATTGTGCACCCGGCATGGTCTTTACTTCGGCGCTCAAATGGCAGGCTTCACTCGAGGCCTAATCTATCTTCTTGTATGTCATTATATATCTTTTGAGGATGTGAACTTATTTATAGTAGGGCGTCTTTGCATGGCCTATTGCCAAACTTTTGGAGTTAGTACTCGGGCCCCATCATGGAATTATGTACCGTAGAGGAGGTAGAAGCTCACTTTGTACCCATAACTTGACTGACGGTTTTTTCTCTACTCAGAACTTAAAGAGCTCATCGCATTGCATTCGTCGATGTCCTCTCTTGGTGGTGATCTTAAGAGTGATACGGTCACGATTATCGGCGCCACACTTGACCTACAAGAGAAAGTGGTGAAGCAGGTTAGTTGCCGGACTAGCGTACGTTCTCGTAGATGCCGACTCATTTTTCTGTACTGGCTATAGGCGATGACTCCCATCGAGAACGTTTTCATGTTATCGATTGACTCGAAACTCGATTACGCGCTTATGAAGAAGATCTGCCTCACTGGACACAGCCGTGTCCCTGTGTATGAAGAGGTCGAGATCCCTGCTGATACATCAGATCGCATGTTAAAGGTGAAGAAGATAATCGGTATTCTGCTCGTTAAACACGTGAGTTGCATCTTGTGTCCGTCTTATCCTTTCTGACCTGATCCTCTAGTGCCTTCTTCTTGATCCGAAAGACGCCGTTCCTTTGCGCAGAATTCCACTGAACAAGGTCCCCTTCGTACCAAATAACGAGTCTCTTCTCGGTATTCTAGACAGATTTCAAGAAGGTCATTCACACATGGCCATTGTCTCTCGCTTTAGCGTCGAAAAAGCTGCTTCAGTCAAGAAGGTCGCCAAGCGTTCTCTGACGCAACGTCTGCGCGAACGCGTTGGCATGGGTGACTCGAGTGATGAGGATGAAGATAGTAAAGAGAAGGATAACACTAAGAACAAGGACGAAGAACAGGCATCGCGAGATATACCCTGTGCTGATGAACTGGACGCTGATGGTAAATCTACACTACGCGGAGACGACAAAGATTCAGCTATACATATACCCCAGCGAGTTATCCGGACCGGTCGTGGGCGAGGACGCCCCTCGCAACGCGGCAGGGTAAGGTGTGACATGGAAATGGGTATTATTAAAGAGCAGGCCGTCCAAAACGATACCGGCAAGGAAACGAAACTGCGTATACCTCGCTCAGCGTCTGCGCTAGAGCAAAGCATTCCTGATGATGCTGTTTTGACCAAAGAAGATGCCGAGGGCTTTTTACAGGTCATAGATCCGGCCATAATGCCACTCGGCATTATCACGCTGGAAGATGTCCTTGAAGGTACGCGCTTTCGGCCGCTTCTCACCATTGGTGCATTCTTATAACTCCCGTGTAGAACTTATTGGTGAAGAAATCTATGACGAATTCGATCAGCATGGTGCTGGTGGCACTATCTCGTCTTACGTCCCAACAGAACACCCACCTCTTTTAGAGCTCAACGGGGAAACCTTGCCTGACCTACACTCCACAGCCACACAGCCAATTGAGGCGGTCAAGCCTGCTTCCACTGGTCCAGTCCTGCGCCCTCTGTCGCTCAAGTCGTTCGGCTTTCTCCGTTCTCGCAGTGAGCCCCCGACACCTCGTGAGACGGCTGAGGTTTCTACAGTACAATCTGTTTCGGAAACTTCGGCAATATGTCCTATCAACGATAGCATTAAGGAGCAGGTCACACCTGAGACGGTTATTCCAGTCGTTCAGACCCTAGAAGCCTTGGCAGCGATGGACGAGCCGGAAGACATGCTTCAGCCCACGAAGACAACTAGCGATGCATCCACTTTACCTGAGGATTCTCTTTCGGCACGTAAATCCACCTTGAAGAAGAGATCTGTCTCTATTGCTGGGATCGCTGCTTCTGTTCCCGGTTCTGTCAGCGCCCCTGGCACACGATCCTCGTCACCAGCACCGTCTTTGGAGGCTATCCTATTTGAGAGAAAACGTCGTCTCACTGCCGCTAAGGAGTTGGGGATGAGTGCGCCCCCCGTTCCTCTATTGAGTGATGTGTGCCCCCCCTCCTTACAACGTGTCCCTACGGTCAGCATCAAGGCGGGGAAATTCAAGAGCAGTCCCTTGACGGGTGGTGAGCGTAGCCGAATTGTTGTCGCCGAACAAGTCATGCAAAATACGATGAGCGCTACGGACAAGGAACGGATACTAGATGAGGGTGACGACGTCAGTCATGACAAGAAGGAGGACGACAGCGGTTACTTATAACATTAGCTACTGGCGTTGTCTCGCCATTAGTATTCTTCTGCTGTCAGGAAGGACGATGTGTAGGATTGTCGTGGAAATTTTCTTCTAGTTACTTGCGTTGCTGTGTATGCCCCTACTTTCTTTCAAACCCATCTCGACGTATACTACAGGTAACTTTTCCCACTTCGGGAGAAGTAAATCCTTCAATGCCCTATACTGTCCCATTTTTTATATAAGAAATGACATTGTGACCCTTTGCTGTCATGCGCGAGTGGACAAGCTAAAACCGTAGTTACATTCAAGTTGATGGTAAGCAGTGTGTGTCAATTATACGGATTGGTATAGTGGTATTAGTAACCCTCGAGAGTCTCGGAGCGTTCAGATAGCTACCCTTCGTGCGCCAAGTCCTTCTGCTAACACCTTCTCCATTCCTGGGCCTTTGCTGACAGACTCCTTCATCTCAAGCCCAGCCCCCTGCAATCCATCAAGTACAGCACCATACAGACCTCTATCCGTAGGCCCATGAACACCACGCATCTGAACACCACCATACAGAACTTCAAGCGCAGCAAAAGCGACAGGCAGCCCAACACACCGCGCCATTGCAGAGGCCTCAGAGTTGCCATACGCCACCAGACGCGACGTGTGAACTTCCGTGGCCGAATCTGTAGAGGAGAGCGACGGTTGTGCGATAATTTCGTGTGACAGTACCACCATGTCACGTTCCCCGAGGTTGTATCTGAGCTTGTGGGCAAGGACCGAGGTGAAAAGTTCGATTGGTGCTTGTGGTTTGAGTGATATTCCTGAGGGGGTGTTGCATGCAACGCCCTCCGGCGCAAGGCCCAGCCAGTCCAGAGCACTGAGAACGCTTTCTGCACGTTCGGTACTCATGACGGTGCAAAGGGCTGACAAAAACGAGCGGCGATCGCTTCCGATCTGCTCCCCAATCCTCTTTTCCAGGGACATCCGTGCGAGGTCACGCCAATCACGCAGCTGAATGGAAGTTTCTGCATCGAGTAGCCCTATGACCTTGAAGGCGTGCATTAAATCAGAAAACCCAGGGTATCTGACATGTGTCAATCGACCTTAGAAGACGATCTTGCGCTCAATGGCCACCTACCTGAGAGTTCCACGAAGAACAGTTCGCAAATTCTCAAGCTTACCAAGTCCATACGTCTCCGCGTACGGAAGGCTATCCCGATTCGCAAGGCCCTCGAGCTTCAGGACATGCGAAATTGGGATATCAGGGAAGTATTCCTGGAGAAGATTCTCTCCAGATATTTCCGTCTCCTGTATGACACAATCATTAAGCCTTCCTGGGCGCGTTTCATGCCATTATCAACGCACCTTCCCATTGAGCTTGAATCTTGCTCCATTGAGCGCAGCGTTGAGTACACCTCTTGGACTCCAGCTGAACTTGTACCCAAGGGGTACATCCGCGCAATCAGGAGCAGGCAAGCCACCACAGAATGATGTGAACGAGATCACACGCTTGTTATCTCGCTTAAGTTGTGCAAGCAGTGATAACGCAGAACAGTGATCGATTCCTGGGTCGAGACCAATCTCATTTAGTAAAAGCACATCTGCTGATTGAGCGCTGCGTTCCGTAATGCGTTCCATGAGGCACCAATATCGGAATATTCCACGGGCGGCCAGGTGATTACGAGAAATGACACGAAGTAAATGACTTATCAGCGCTAGCGATAACGAACGTTCGTGTGTACTGACCGTTCATGTAAGGCGCGCATCGCAGGCGAGATGTATGACGCTGTCACGAGGTGCTTGCGGTGTTGGATACAAAGCTCTGCGACGGTAGGGTGAAAAGGAACAGGGAGCAAGCTAATGTCACGTTAAGCATCACTCAGATCGTGTAAATTGTAGGTGGGAGGTTGCCGCGCACCTGATAACGACATCGGCATTTTCAATCAACTTTGCCATCTCTGCAACATCGTGCACGTCCAAATACGCTGCTTTCGCATTCGAGTATTTGCGTGTCAAAGCCTCCGTTTCTGAGCGCACGTTGCCGGCTATCAGTAACATTCATTAAAACACGCGATGTGAATTTCCAGAAGTTAAAGTATACATTAATCCAATGTCCATGATGCGTGCAAAACAACTGACCAACAATAATCTCCACATCAGACCTCTTGCAGATCTCGTGCACAGCAGGGCCTGCAACCATTCCAGAGCCAAGCATGAGTACGCGCTTCTTCCTCAACGATGTCTCAGCTACTCCTGCCTTGCTCACTATCTCTGTGGCTCGGCTCGCTCGCCATCTCTCAACAGGCGCCGCCAGCCCACGATGCTTGCCTTGCAGCTCGCCATTCCGTGCAATTGTTGCAACGTTCAGGGCCTTGAGATGCTCGCGAGAGCCAGGTCGGCCACAGTATTCATCAATCAGGGCGCGTAAATACGGCATTAAAACCCCACTGAAATGCTGAGAAGCATCGAGAGGAAGACTTGAGGGAAGGATATCAACAGACATGATAGTCACGCTCGGAAGATGAGAAGGTAGAGAGGATGGTCGGTGCTTGAAGAAGGGGTCCGAGAGGGTCGATGCACGAGGTAAGAACTCGAGACCTCCCTGTAAGACAGTATGAATGATTAACACATCCTCCGACGGTAAGTAACCATCGTACCTCGACGTCACAGCTAATGTCGCCGATTGTCCCAAAACGTGCTCGCCCTACATCGGCTGCACGGGTGAGAGCAGTAGCCAGTTGTTCGTTTGTCATAAGTCGCGGGAAAGACGGGAGCCAACCCACGCCATTCAGGAAGAGTGTGAGGTATGGTGCAACCTACCGAGGGAGAAGATATGAGAAAAAAATACCAAACCATTACCTGGTGAAGAAGCTTGCCTTGGTATCGAAGTCCGAGTGGTACATGGCCGGGTTCTTGTAATAATCATCACGGGAATATTGGCCACCATCGGAACGAGTGAGGTAGTCTTGAGGGAGTGCATGTACGAGGTATATCTACCAAAATGTTCAATTATCTTACTACCATACGTGGCAAGAAAGAATACCTTATGGAGGTCAGTACCTAGTCGGGTGTGACTTGAGCTTAGATTCAAACAGAGAAAGTTAATCCATACCTGGATTGCTGACGAGACCAGGAAGGTCCTTTACAGCCACATTCACAATCGGGAGCTCGTTCAGAATAGACAAACATCCTTGTGTCACTTTCCCACTTCTATCAACACAGGTGGTCAATACATTCTCTGAGTCACAAACAAGCACGTACCCTGTGAGCCCGATGACAAACGGTCCTAACGCCTTAGGTGTCCCATTTTCTGCAATGTCCTGACCAATGCTTCGGAGTGCAGAGCGGAGCGATGGAATCGATGGATGTGTGTGTGGACGAGGCGTGAACTACCAACAATGATTGAGGTTAGGGTTAACGATACTAGGGTTAGGATTACATGAAGTAGTAGAACGCATAACAGCACTTACAAGGAAAGGAGAAGTAACTCCGAGTTCGAGATGCGCATGAGCAAGTGCAGACAAAGACTCGAGGACACCAGCAACTATCTGATGGTAAGCCGTTGTTAATATATTTGAGCTGTTGCGTACCTCCTGCGAACCACCCAAAACCAACCGTTCGTTTGCCATCCTCACCTACAAGGAGTTCATAATCAATCAACCGGGGCGACATTGGGTCCTCCTGTGAACAAAGAAAACGGGAGAGCAACTCCATATTGTAAGGCTGACCCTTCGTGGTGTGAGAAAACATTAGATGGGTGCGAGGTATGGAAGAACCTGAGCGCAAACCCGGCGCAGAAACAGGAGATGTAACCAACTCATTGAGTGGTGTCTCCTTGATTCCTACCACAATGTGGGCAGGTTCAAGCGTCGGGTGTAATTTGGCGCCAGCCTAAAACCGAACATGATCAGTCACCGCCCAGCTCGGCAAATAACGGGGAAGGAAACACGTGAATGTGCAACAGAACTACCATAACAAATAGACATAGTAGTGGCTCCTTGAGAGTCAGAAAGGAGATATCATAGAGATTGAGGAAGGAGGTACGAATGGTGAAATCCTACCTTGATAAATTGATCAATGGGGAACACTCGACGGTCGCAGTCCTGGGTGAGAACGTTAACATCGAAGTGCTGAACGAGTTGGGTGACTTGGTCAGGCGTGACGGGGCAGCGACGCTCCCATATCCTTGATGGATCTTCTCGCCGTATGCTAACTCAGCACCGTGACTTCCGCGTGTTCAGGCGACACTGTAACAAGCGTCCTGCGAGCTGGTGAAGAATAAACGCGCTTGGTAAGTGGCCTGGGCAGATACTGAGGCGAGCGCCGGAGGCTCGCGATAGTCATGGCGTCAGTGAGTAAGATGGGACACTGCACTCGGCGAGGAAGATGGGTAAGAGGGACAGCGAGCGAGATAAGAAAACAGATGAATAAGAATCTAGGGTTCCTAAGATCCGCCAGGGCTGCTAGCGCGTCTTTAGGATTCCGTGATGGGAATGGAGGGATGTTTGACAACAATCTTCAAGTGTCACGCTGATCACGAAAAACTCATTAACCTCATGGAATCCCGTTGCCATCCTAGAATCCATCATATTCATACCAGCGAATTTTGTCTCCATCATGATTCCAGGCGTAGTATGCATTACAACAGCTCAGTTTGAGGTGACCTACGAGTGTCATGTTGAAGATGGAAGCGAGTAAACTTGATAGACGCCCGTTCTATGTAATCTAACACTCAAATGGGTAACTCGGGTCCCGGGTAATTTTGACCCGCCACTGTGCCTTGTTGAGATCACAGCACAACTAAGTATAAAAGCTAAATTTGTGTGCAATATGTATAGCGTCGATGGAAGGAAAGTTGTAGGATAAATGGCGCACCCCATGGTTACAGAGGTCATAAGTGTATGAATATCACATCCGAAGTCTGCCAGGACAAGAAAATATCACCGTATTGTGGGTATTGTAGGAAGCTCGGTCAAGTTGTAGCCAAGCTGTTCCCGTTCGCGGATGGACTTTCTAGCATTAAGCCTGACCACCGATTTAGCGAGCTTTGCGTACAGAAATAATCTTACTCACACCGTCAACATCGAGTTCATATAGGCTACGACGAAGGTTTTTAGTGTATTTGCAGCAAGAAGGAAACATACTGACATTTCCCTAGTACTGCTCCGGGTGCAGCAGTATAGAACTGTCCGATAAGAGCATCTTGAGATATATACTGAAGCAGTCTTGACCTCTGGTCTTGCGAGCATGAACAACGGCCACTTACCAGCACACTAAGGGTGGTTGCTACAATACTTGGAGCCATGTGAAGTGGGATATACAACAGGTATGGAGGATTCCACATACCACGAACATAGACCCGCGTTGATAAAAATCCACATCATACCACTGATATAACTTCTGGACTTTCTCCTGCCATCACAGAATCCCGCATGAGTCGTACAACAAGAAAGCAGAAAAACCACACACCGAATATTACCTGTTCGTGCTGGTCGCATGAACAACCATATGGACCCTGTGATGACAACATCACATAATGCGCTGGCGAATGACGATATTGGAGTCCACTAATTCGAGGGAAGGATTTATCAGGTTATTCTAAGCTATGCTATGACCGGCCAGACCTTCGTGGTGAACACGGTTTCAGAGTTTCTTGTGTATAATCTGTGGCACCTAAGCGAGGCACCGTATAAACTCGATGACCAAGTACTCACCCTAAACTGCTGGCGACTAGAAATCAAGACGACAACATATGAGGAAAGTGGCATCAGAATTGAAAGATTAATGTAACTCATGCTGCCAACTAGTGTCCAAAAGTCAGAGAGGTTTCATGGCTGATAAAAAGAACTGACCGAACGATGCAGTAGTAAGGATGCACTGATGGTTTGTTATCATCATGATAGCTCTATACGAAAGAAATAATGAAAGCGTGATCTCACAATTAGCCCTGTAATCCAGCGATTGTTGCCTGTGACTAAAAGAACAATTCGAAGCCATCACTCTCGCAGAACCTGAAGGACTCACTTATCCACACCCTGGACGCATAGAAACTGGATTGTTGAAAAAGTAATCATCACGCCGAGGGCCACTCACTGGGAGACACCTACCACTGAACGAAGAAAACGATCCAATACTGATAATTTGTCACTAAAACATCACGGATGCACAATCATAGAGGACTCACTGCCGTAAATGCTCCCAGCTTCGTCGTTAACGATCACTACACAGTATACCACAATAAGAAAAATGTACTTGCCCACATTTCCCTAATCTCCCCGATGAGCGCGTTTGAGACCCAGGAAGAATTCTATCGACTTACAAGGGGACTTGAGTCGTGCACTGGAGGGACATGCTACGTCGGCACGAAATGAGGATAGAGCAGTATAGCTCCGTCATTGAGGTTTGGTTTATTGTGTCGAAAAGACTGTGACACCGCCATGGTACACACATACACAAGATTGTGCAAAGGACTCACAAGACTGTCATTACCTAGCGATAAAAGATGACATTGCCAATATTTTGAATAATGTAAAAAGTTGTGCTCACAAAGAACTTGCATTTTTTCGAATCTTCGGGGAAAAATCGCAGGTAAAACACGTACTGCCCAAAGGATATTCCATAGAGCCTTCGCAATTCTGCATATTAATTGATTGGATAGAGACTGAGTCACACGAGACCATACATTGTAGCCATGGTGTATCCTTGGCCTAAAGTCAGGTGCGAGGTAAGGTGAATTACCGGAATGCTCACCAATGAACCCCGGCCCCCACATAACCTCAATAGAATTGGGCGCCATAGGACAGTGAATAAAGAGAGGGAGCTGAAGTAGATAGTGGATCTACGAAATTTTAATTTTCATGCCTTTATATTCATGAATGAGTGCGCTTGCCAAGCACTACGGCAATCATGACACCATACTATCATTTCCTGGAATATGTAACATTTTCATAAAATCTTTTCTAGCCCCTCGACCACATCACTTTTTTCTTTCGAAATTTTACCTATCATAGATTTATATCTCTTCTACATGGATCTTATTTTTACTAATTTTTAAAATAATGTAGCGCAGTGTCGGAGCAAGCCCGAGAAAACTCAGGGTCACCTTCCAATTTGCACAATTTGGTCGTGTGTTAGCATACACGGCAAGCCACACAATTTGTAAGCCCTATGTCAAAAATGGCAAGCGTTCGTTCAAGATCTGAGGTGTATTATTTTTATGGTTTTCGCACAACCATCACGTTATATAATTAGCATTTACGTTGTGTATGTTCAGAAACATTCAGTGGCTCAACGTCTCGGTGACTTCTGCAGGATGCAGGTGACGTACTGATGCGATCTCTTTCCCAAGATACAATTTCTGTCTCTACGGACGCCAAAGGTGTGATATCCATAGCGACATGTCAATATTATAGTCAGCCAAAAATGCTAAGTAGGTGTATTCATGGTGATGTATGGATTATATCTGTACCCGCATATCTAACACGGCATTCTAGAGGATGTATGAAATACATACATTGTATATCCATGATACATGACTTGTACCTCTTCCAGTTGAGCTTTCGGTGTTGTGGATACTCAGATCTCAGAACGGAACAGATAGAAAACAATGCAACATCAATTCAATGATAGCAGAGAATGGACAATGACAATTAACAGTGATTATTATAGCTAGATCTATAAAGTGCAAAAGAGTGTTTAAATTCACCATGAGAGATTCTTCTGAATTGTATCCTGCCACACAGGCTGCATAACCTTCAAGTTCATGACAGTCGGACCTTTGTGGTGAAACAAGGAAATAACAGCTGGCCTATAGATAGACACAACTATTTATCCTACTGAAGGTGCAAGTATGTAGTTCAACCCGAGAGGACTGCAATAGAAGCAATTTCCTTTAGTAGCTTGCAAGGGAATGCAGTAAGACTAAGTGATAGAGGCAAGAAACTACTCTGAAGGTTGCCGCTGTCAGCAGTACTACGGCAGAACAAGATAATCTGAGAGCGAAAATGCAATGGTAAGAGCGCTTGTTAGCGATACTGAAATAGTGACAGTGGTAACTGCCAAAGGCAAGCGCTAGTCCATGGTAACGATCAAAAACAGCGGCAACAGTAAGAGTCACCAGTAGCGGTCTGAGACTCTGTGAATGAAATCAAAGATCTAAGAATGAGAGCTTAGCTCATAGTATCCTGTGGCAACTTATAGTGGTACTAAGTGCTGATAGGTCAAAAGTTAAGGCAAAAATGAAGATAGAATTGCACGAAACAAAGGATTAATACTACAAGTGACTTCTATGGCTACCACAGACAGAGGAAGTGCCATACGAAAAATATCTGAGAGGCTTTTTAACATAGTGCATGAGCGACCGGGATGGATAGGTGAGTATAGTAGCAAGCACACGAGGCAAATGGACTGAATATGTAATCATGCTGCTGGGTACTGCAGCATGAGGCATACATGTAATAGTGCTTGCTGTGGGATCAGTTTCAACAGTTACTAAATAATACACACCAAATGGAACTAGATGGACTTAGGATGGACATGGATGGACAATGCAGTTTGGATGGTTGGTATGAGTGCCGCTTGACATTCAGTTCCCTTGGTTATGATCTGAGACGTGTGTAGAATAGCTAGGACATGAGCCTAGCAGCAATATGGTCGCTACAGCGGCAACCAGGGAATTCCTGCAAATCAAGCTGGAGAACTTCAATCATTGCCCTGTGCATTGGTCAATTGGATAAACAAACAGGTGGGCTGCATATCACATACTTGCAGTATGCATCTTCATACTTCAAGCCAGAATGACTGCCTGTTTCATGGTATGCACTGTCGCGAACTTGCTCTAGCATTGCATCAACATAATTCCAGAACTTCTGCTTGTTCCACTTGGAGGGAGAGCCTTGAAGTCCAAAGCCAGAATCAGTGCGGTCTTTGTCATCCGCATGTGCATCTTCATCCACATCCACATCCAAGTGTGCATCCACATCCACATCTGCATCCACATCTGTGTCTGCATCCATGTCCAAATCCACATCCACATCTGCATTTGGACCTGCATGCTCTTCTGAGTCCACTACTTGGGTGTCATCATGGTTGTCATTATTATTGGTGGTGTCAGGGGATTCATCTTGATGCCCAAAGATGAGGTCTGGGTGGCTCTGTTGGAACTCCTCCGCCAGCTGTTGGATGTTGATGTGGAGCTGGCTCATTATGTGGTGTTGAAGATCTGGATGAAGTGAGGGGATGAGGTAGGGGGAGAAGAGATCCTTGAGGGCGATTTTTTCATGGTCACTGACACCAATCAAGAACATATGAAGACATCGCCGCTGACTTAAAGTAAATAAATGTCATATTAGACATTCAAAGACACATACCAAGAATGCAAATCTTGTCCAGTGTGAAGAATCAACCTCCATGCTGCTATGTATGATTGATTTGAGGGCATCCATGATGCTCGATCTTTTGCTGATTGATGTGGTTAGCTGTAGACAGAGAGACCTCAGTGAGCATTATTGTTGGTTCAAAATATACTTACCATGGTCTTGATGGCACCATGGATGGTTGCAAAAAGCTGTGTGACCAATTTGCTCAGTAGCGCACACAACTCATTGTCATCAAAGAGGCCCTTGGAAATCTTGAAAAGATCACCATGCTCTTTGATAAAGTCCTATGTTTGAACAGTGAAAAATTGGGGTAAAATCAAAGGATGTTGACCTACCATGATATGTTGCTGTGTGTTGGTCACATATGTGGTTAGGTTGGGGGATAGCATGCAAGCAGTCAGGTGGCCCTTTAGAGCACTCTATCATATGTAGTCAATCACAGACCCACACGAAGAAAAGACCATCAATCGCACCTCGAAATCCTTTGAGGTGAGTAATTTCTCTAGATCCTGCAAGACATTTACTTTGTTCTCTTCTTCTCATTTGAGTTGGCCAGCCCTCAACTCAAGAAGCATATGGAACAAATTACCATTCTGTGTGACATTGAATCAAGCCAGGAAATAGAGGAAAAGTAGAGTACTGTACCTCAATAAATGCTAGTAGTTTCTTCAAAGGTACTCCATGATCAGTGGCAAGTTGTTGGGCATGTGTTTTGAGCCGCTTGGTGCACCTTGGGGTGAGTTGCATTGCATCAACACTAGAATTCCATCGATGCTGAACACTTGCGTTAACATCTGCACTGATAGGTTGGTAAATATCAGACGATCCGGTAGGAGAAATCAGGCGTGATGAGGTGATGGTTGGAATAACCTGGGATTCTGATGTAGATGTAGAACTCTGTTGATGACTCTGCCTACATGCTGCTTGGGGTTGAGAGTTTGAGCTGACACCTCTGTAACCTGCAGTGGGACCAGAGCGGGTCAAGAGGCCTGCATTGGAACTGAGCAGTGAGCAACCATGAGGTCTACCATCCTGCAGTGGTGCTAAGCCCTGTCCTTGTGGTCTGGGACCAACACTGCTTGCCCACTAGGAGCTCCCAAATGCTGAGCGAAGTGGGAAACGGTTTAACATCATCTTGAGTGGTCCTTTGGGTCAACTGAACTGAACACAGAAGTCAGGTTTTGATTGTTTCCGGTATTAACAACACTTCCCACACAAGTGTGGGGCTCAACGCCACAATTCAAGATCAGTGAATCAAAGTTGGTGAGATGAGTGGTACAGCAGATTCAGAGATGAGACAAGTAGCACCCCTGCCAAGAAAAAATGAATGAAATGCATTTGCCTGTTCATGAGGAGGGTCGGAGTCTTGAACAAATGTGTGTGTGTTGTTTGAGGGATGAAATCATGGTGTCAGCACCCCCGCCAAGAAAAAATAGATGAATTGCACTTGCCAGTGGTCTTGAAAAAATGCTTGTGTATTATTTGAGCAATAAAGTCAACCCAGCAAAGAATTTAGCACTGTTTAGTATGAAGTTGTGATGTCAGTTCAGCACCCCCACCAAGAAAAAATCAACGAATTGCACTCACTGGTTTATGAGGAGGGTCTTCTCTCACATCTTGGCTGAAAAAACAAGTGTTGTTCTGGTGTAAGATAGGGTTGATGAGGGGGTCAAAGAATGCGTGTGTGTTGTTTAAGCAATGAAGTCATGATGTCAGTTCAGCACCCCCCCACGCCCACCAAGAAAAATAGATGAATTGCACTTGCCTGTTCATGAGGAGGGTCTTGAAAAAATGTGTGTGTGTTGTTTGAGCAATGAAGTCGTGATGTCAACACCCCTGCCAAGAAAAATCGACGAATTGCACTTGGTAGTCTTGAAAAAATGCTTATGTATTATTTGAGCAATGAAGTCAACCCAGCAAAGAATTTGGCACTGTTTGGTATGAAGTCATAGTGTCAGTTCAGCACCCCTGCCAAGAAAAAATCAATGAATTGTGCTTGCCAGTTTATGAAGAAGGTTTTCTCTCAGTCACATCTTGGCCAAAAGATGAGTGTTATTCTGGTGCAATGAGAGCCATGTCATGATATAACAAACAACTAGGGGGCAAAATAATGAAGAGGTGGATAATAAGAACCTGACTGGCAAGAATAAGTTTCTGTGACTGGGGGATACAATGATTCATGAGCAGTAGGTACTCAAACAGGTGGGATGGAGTGGATTATAGAACTAAAATGATTGTGACTAGAGTATGTGGGAAAGGAAGGCACCTGAGATGGCCAACTTGAAGGAGATATCTGTGGGGGTGGTGCAAACATTGGTGGTGATAAATGCTGAGAATAAACTCGAAGCACCAGCAAGTTGTGTTGTGATGGAACAGTGAGGGGGGCAAAGTATTGAGCAGGTGGATAAGAATGAGGTTGTGGTTGGAGAGGGAGGTGCGCAATGCTTCCAGTGCTTGATGTGGGTTGGAAGGGTGTCTGGGATGTGCTGTCATTTTGGACAGGTGGTGAGAAAGTGGGTGGGTGATACTGTGGATGTTATGACTGGGATAGGTCTTGTTGGCGATGGCTCAAAAGAGAGCAGCGGTTGTAACGGTATCAGCGTCGAAGTACAAAAGAGTACTTATGCTTTAGACAACACAGACAGTCTAGTACGTAGAGAGGACTAGACTGGCTGAGTCGAATATAATCGTGTTCAGCAAAGACTTAGGAGTGCTAAGGCTTCGAAAGACGACTTCAAATGATGACTAGAGTTGAAAGGCTCTAGTGAAGGATGTTCCAGGTGAAACCCAGTAAGATTCAAGTGAGGAATCTACAAGTACAAGAAGGCTTTTAAATACTAAAGTATGTAGCAACTTTAGGGCAGGTCTGAGATAAGTAAATACGGTAGTTAACCATATAAAGTATACAGTGACGTGAGTCAATGGAATGTGATGGAACATCGTAGAAAGTGTGAGTCAATAGAACGTAGTGGAATGATGATGTCAATGGAATAGAATGGAATAGAATGGAACAAAATACAAATGTACAGTCAAGTGACTGTGAGAGAAAGTGTAGAGGTCACATGACCATGTAAGAGTACAACCAATAAGGTAATAGTGACATAAGCAAGAAAGAAATGAATGGGGCGTACAGTGACTGTAACAGTGGAGTTCCCACTTTAGCTCCCTTGGTGCGTGTTGCAGGCTGAACAGGCTTCTTTCCTGTTGTTTTGGCCTTATTAGCCTGTTTCTTGGGCCCGTGATCAAACGCAGGCCATGCACCATCTTTATTATTGGGTGGGATTGCTGCCTCTCCTCCAGATTTTTTCACTAATCTCTTTCCTTGCATCTGTTTCACAGCAGCTTTTCGGACTGCTACAGGATCTGTGACTCATAGTGGCATCTCGCAAAGTGATTCTGGGAGAAAAGAATGGATATGCTGATAGTTGTGGATGGAGAATGTGTTGAGGAGATGGTGAGGTAATGGTTGGTGTTCCATGATACTTGTCATTTGGTCAGTCTGTGTCCATTCCTGCCATACATGCTTAGTAGACAAGTTTGTACACTTCACATTGAGACAATTGTGTTGAAGGTTCACCGCACACACAATATCCTGCAATGCAACTTGAATTGCAAAGGAAATGCATAGGAAGCAGGAAGGCTCACCATTCCTGACACTACTACTTCCTCATTGGTAAGCACAAGGCATGGCAGGTGAAGCAAAGGGTGGCATGCAGGCATGACAGAAAAGACTTGGAGAGCAACAAATGCAACTGCACGTTGGGTCATTGTTGAGATCAAGATTTCATGGATGCATCAAATATGAGTCTAGTAGTAAATAGCCAGTTAGCGTTTCACTGGCAATGATATAACAAGTGAAAATGCACCTTCTCTGAGTCCATGTCTTGAAAGATAACATGCCCATCCACCTGTGAACATTCATGCTCACCAGTCACAACTGAAATCCCCTGGTAGTAATGAGTGTGAGTGTCATATTCCATACATCTGATCCAAGATCTGATCTGATCTGATCTGATCTGATCGATCCTGCTTCTATCTGGACCACAGATCCGATCTGGATCGCTCATCCAATGTGCCCCAGCTTCTTGTGTTCTAAGTCCACTGCATACTTGCTTCTATCCCCTTTCGGTGATCTACCTGTACTGGTGTCCTGGCTGTGTATATTCCTGTCCTGCTCACTGATCCGTTACCTGTGCTTCATATCCGACTCGCATTTGCTGATCCGCTGCGCATTTACTAATAGACTTCCATTATACTTTGTGCATAGCCCTCCAGTCCCAGATTCACTGATTGTCCATACTATCTACCTACAGTATATAAACTACATGTACAACTCTAGAGAACCTTAGTTCGAATATCATCTTAGATTCTGCTCATTCCGTTCATCCGAACCCAATCTGTTCCCAACTCTAAGTATCTTCCGAGACTTAGGATTGATTCCTATAGTCTACATTTCTGACTCTACCTCCGGTAGTCTATACCCATTAATTTCTAGTACGGACCTCATCCGCTACTAGCCTTATACCTCAAATTCATCCGTACGCTCCAGATACCCTCCAGACGTACTCTTTCCACCCATACGTTTTGGATATACACCGGACGTACCATATCCGATACCTTTGGACCTTCGGATCTGCTACGCAAGCACATCCAGACCCTCGGACGAAGGTTACTCCTCTGTAATAAAGGGTAGTACTTGGGAAAGGGGCACAGTGCACGAACTGAGGCCAAAACCCTTCAGATCTCTTACCTATTGAGTATGGTCTTAACAGTGAGAAGGACTTTTAGAACAGTTTGCCTTGAGTATTTTTGTGCAATGAGTCATTCCCCATGGAATGGAATTGTGCTTAGACCTTCCAGTTGTCAAAATTGTACCTGTGCCTTCCATAGCATGGTCAATCTGTAGAACTTCAGATGAGACTGCTTGACAAACCGTTGTAAAGACTACAATCTAGCTAGAGTGATAGCGAACTACCCCCTAGACTAGTATATGTTGAGTGTCTACCTAGCTGCTATACTTGCCAGGCAAGAACGTTTGACCCGCTAGTGAATATACTTCGTCAAATGCTAATATGTGACATGTGATACTGCTATAAGATGTTGCTGGTGATAGCGGTAGCATTGCTGCTGATAGTGCTCTAAATTCTGTGGATGCTGACGCTAAGCGTACTGAGAAAGATGGATACCAATGATGCCAGTGATACCAATGGTACTGTAAGAAGCGCTAATGGTGAGTGGTATGATAGCGTGTATTGATATCTATGATAGCACTGTATGCCAAGGGACAGCGAAGAGCAATGGCGTGATGACGATGATACCAATGTTTAGTGATGATAGTGGTGAGGATAGTGTCGAGGGTGAAGGCCGTCAAAGAATTCATAGAGATATTTGGATTTCAAAGAAGATGTATTTCTGTATAGCGATAGTGGTAGCGGTATGGAAATCCCATCAAATGAGCAATATGATATAAGAAAAATGATAGTAAGTGACTTCTCCTACTGCTGTATGGTAGAAGGGGAGTGTTGAATGGAGGAGAAGTCAGCAGTCTTTTATCATACATCGTAAGTACATGGAATTGATAGGTGAAAGTAGTAGCGAGTACATGAGACTTAGCCATAGTAATATGTAATGGTGCAACATGTGCTGCAGCACGCGTTCTACATGTAATAAGGCTTGCTGTGGGATTAGCGGTGGTAGATGGGAATGTACTACACACCAAATGGAACTAGTTGGCATGGCATGGGCATTTGATGGGCATCAGCTTGTTGAATGTGGCTTGGTACTGTGGCACGGTGTGACAGTCTAGCTGGCACTAGCCTTGCATGAGTCCATTTCCATTATTGTCTAGCCCCTATACCGAATAGCGTGACCGCCCCTAACCCTAGCACCATCAATATATACAGTTACTGAGGTTACCGCACCCTTGCCAGACTACCATGCCACAGTACCGAGACACATTTCATGAGCCGATGCCCATTGAATGCCCATACCATGCCAACTAGTTCCATTTGGTGCATAGTACATTCCCATTTACCGCTGCTGATCCCACAGCAAGCTTTATTACATGTAGAATGTGTGCCACAGCACATGCAGCACTATTACATATTACTAGGGCTAAGTCTCACATACTCGCTACTACTCTTGCCTATCAATTCTGCGTACTTACGATGTATGATAGAAGACTGTTGACTTCCCCTCCATTCGACACTCCCCTTCTACTGTACAGCGGTAGGAGTAGTCACTTACAATCATTTTTATATCATATCATTCATTAGATGGGATTCCCGTACCACTACCGCTCTTGCTATATGCAATTATATTTTCTTTGAAATCCAAATATCTCTAATAGACCCTTCAACGGTCTTTGCTCTCGACGCTTTGCTTACTGCTATCTTCGCTAAGCACCAGCATTCATTGGCATCATCGGATCTGTCACTCTCTCGCTATCACTCTTAGTGGTCCCTCAGCATACTGTGCTATCACGGTTGTCGGCTTATGCTATCATCACGCTCTTCATTAGCACCCCTCATGGTATCTATGGTATCACTGGTACTATCAGTATCTACCTCCCACATGGCGCTTAACATCAGTATCCATGGAATACGTAGCGCTATCTGTGGCAACACTACCGCTAGCATAGGTATCACTTTATAAGCATATTACGCATTTTATAGCAGCACTTGACGAAGTATATTCACCTGTAACCCCTCGGGTCAAATGCTCTTGCACTACAAGAATAGCAGCTAGGCAAGCACTTGACATATACTAGTCTAGGGGGTAGTTCACTATCAGCCTAGCTAGATTGTAGTCTTTACAACAGTAGTCCAGCAAAGGTGCGGTAACCTCAGTAACTGTATATATCAATAGCATTAGGGTTAGGGGTGGTTGTGCTATGTGGTATAGGGGCTAGACAATAATAGAAATGGACCTATGCAAGGCTAGCACCAGCTAGACTGTCACACCATACCTGGATCTGCAAGATTTTTGTTGGGAATCCCAAGCAGTTGGCCATGTTCAGGATGGTCTTCGAGGTAGGTGACAACCTGCAGGCCTCCTTGAACCCATTGTTCTACATCAGCATCATACCAATACCCACCTGTGGTGATGTGCTTGATAGTGTCATTGTGAACAAATGTAGTACATGTGTCCCGACTTGGAGCTCGTCAATTACTGAAAATGCATGTAAGCCAGAAGACATGATTGAAGGATTCATAGTGTTCTGTAGAGAAAACAATTGCAGGTCCAAAGCATTGGATAAATGCTGGGAGGTGAACCAAAAAATAAAACTTCAGTTTGCTGATTAAGATACTGGGGGCACATTGTGTGGTGACATTGAGAAAGTTGCTGATTGTTCGAGAGAGTGCTGCTAAGTAGCTTTCAGTGTCATCGATTTTTGTATGCCAAATGAGGACAACCAATTCTCCGATTGCAGTCCATCCATCGAGAATGCTCTTCAGAACAAGGTCATATATAGCGAATGGCATAACCTGTGCAAGACTTTTGAAATGCTTGCCGATCAAGCCCCCTTTATAGTGACAAATGTAGTCAGCATTCAAGGATGGTGCATTCAAGCCATCCATTTCCAACAAGGCAAGACATGTCTGAAAAACAGCAAGTAGTTTTGCTTTCTCAAGTAGAAAGACAGTCTGGCCCCAGAAATACTTCACAACGCCAAGCAAAACAGTGTGAAGAATCTCAGTCAGAGTGTCGAGGTGAATATTGAGTCTGTTCATCCCGAGAAGAGGGTTTATTGCATCATGGCATGTCCTGCTTTGCAAAAAAACACTCGAGCTCATTCTCCAGCTTAGCATGAACTTCAGATTCTGCTAAAGCTGACTGTCCTGCATCTCATTTTTGCAGGTTTTTGCCTAATTCTACCAGTGTATTAATGAGTGAAGATGAGAGAGAGTCACAAACTCCAGTTGACATTGTGGCAGCTGCAATCTTCCCTGCAGCTCCCGAACATAGTACTGTCTCAAATTGCTGACAGACTTGCGATGTTGTTTCTTCGGGTGTTTGGAGGCTTCCTTCCTGTCTCATTCTCTATATCAGCAAATAGCTGTCTTTCTGGACAACATACCACAAAAATACTGTTGTAACCAACCTCCGACTCCTTGTATTCTTTCATGCCACCAACATGGCAGGTCCTGCAAAAGTAGTTACAGTTCAACCCTGCATGACTACATTCTTCTGCCTGCATTGGATTGTCTCTGGCAACGAAGAGTCCAGAAGGAATAAGCATCACTTCCTCATCAAATTTACAGTCCCATGCAATGATCCCTGACTCTGCTGCATTGCTACTCATACTTAAGCTAACAAAATGTTATGAACAGCAGAGAACATGCACTCGATAGATTCACTCATAACATGCATTAATTCCATTGGTGCAGCATGTGGAGATGACATTACAAAACGAACGCAGAATTTCTTCTCCAGCATCTCATGAGGCAAGCTGGCATTTGACATGTAAATTGCATGGTGCTTGTTCCACTGTTTCGAAACATTCCCAGAAACATCATCCATAAATATTATCAGAGGGACCAAATACACCATTTGACCCTTCACCTTTTCATGGAGTGGGTGTGGTACAAGCTTAAGATATTTTTCAGACAATGCTAGAATTATACTAAGTAGTTCATCACTTGCTTCAAATGTAAACCTACCTGTTATGCCACATGTGAGCTCACCCATGATATCCTTGAATGAATGCCTGAAGATCAAAACCAGTACAACTTCTTGTTTATCACTGACAATAAAACCAGCCTAGCTGATGTGTCAGCATGCTGTCACCATATCAGCCAAATCAAATCGCATACATCTGTATATTTCACAGCATGGCCCATAGCATATAACTCCTTCTGCTGGCCTGGACTGTGTGAGCACCCTGGGTTCAATGGATCATATGAAGCACTAAAAAAGCTCTCAGGGACAAAATAGTCTCCTGAGCATTCTTGCAGAAGTTCATGGACAAAGTAAATGTTGCCATCCACACGAGCTGCTGGAGGTGATGGTACTTCTAGCAGCATCTTCTGCCCATGACAAACTTGAGACATTCCTGCACCTCCGTCTTCCAGATAGTCCAGCATCGAAAAGCAAGTAAGTGGGTTTGCATAATCCTGAAGTATATAGTTAGAGTAGGTAGTTGTCATACTCTTACTTTACCTTTGCAATTGCATGTCCAATATCATTGATATAAAATATATTGCCAGATGCAGATGTGACTTTGCGCATCAGATTTCCAATAAGTCTGTGGATGCACTCATTTGATTGCTTAATAGCCCGGAGAGATGGGACGTTGCAAGCACCAAGGTCCCTGGCACAGCTGAGAACAGCTCTCTTCTGTGCTTCTGAAAAGGGCAGCCATGCTGAACTAAACAAGAGCGATGTCATGAAGTGCTTTGAAAGATAATGAATATCATCAACATCTGAAACAACACCAAATGAAACTTACTCCCTTTGATGACCAAGGATAGTATGGACTCCCATGCTTAACTTTCTTGTGTATCAAGCCAGGATTGGTAGGAATTTCTGATTCACCTGAAATTGTGTCAATAATGCAAATGAACCTGCCATACAGACAACTGACACGATAAATCAATCCCAAAATCAGGCTCCAAGTCAACATCTTGAGAGCCCATCTCATCTTTGAGAGGAGCAAGAGGCATCCTGAGAAGTTTACCATTGTCGAGTAGTGAAGCCTTAAATTCATCAAAGAAATCCCATCCCCTGCTGATCTCGTAGGTATCACGATGCAATCCCACATCCCATAGTTCAAACAAGGGGTTTAATTCATCTTCAATGCATGCAAATATCGGTGCTGGCTGCCCACTGTCGGATTCATTGCTGAGATCCATGGGTTTATATTGGCCACCATCAGCATCATGCTGGAAAGATCCAGAGCTATGGTCGACTTCCATATTGAAGTCATTGAGGGCAGGATTCTCCTTTGGCTGTCAAGGTTTGGACAAATATGTTCTCCCAGAATGTTTGCAAGCAATGTGCCACTTATGAATGGCACTATCACAATGCAACTTGATGTGCCTGTGTTCCATTATGTGGAATGTGTTCTTGTTCGGGGGACACACCATGCAGATAACACAAGTGCATGTCATACTGCAGTATTTAAAAACTACACATGTGAGAGTTTAAACACATAACACTCTTTAAAATACTCACTTGTTCCATCAATAGGTATCCCACTCATAATCACTGCTGGTCTATGACTCAAGTCAGCGTCGAATCTTGCAAAGTCCATTGATCACGTGCCAAATGTAAGTGCTTCATTCTGTGAACTCCAACTTCTTGAATGAATCATTGCAAGTTTTCAAGCACAACAAACTGGGCCTATATGACACCACTCACAGTAACATTATATCCAACAGTTCATGTGGTGCAACACACACAAGACGCGTCCATACAGCCTTTGTGCATTGGTGTCTGCTTTTCAGGTACTCTCCTGAGGCACCTTGTTCACAGCATTGTTGTACTGCCCCCTCCTGACCTTACAGACTAATTTGCTAACATTTCTTATTTCCATTTTAGCCGATCCAAATTTCTGTTTCAATTGCAGAGGAGTATAGCTCATTCACAACACCAGTCATAGAGTCTCTTGCTTTGGACGGTTATCCTACTAGTGAGGGTTCCATATCCAAAAATGTATGTGCACAACCTTCTCTTGTGAAATTCAACAATTTTAATGATTTCAGGTTGCTGCTGTGAGTGATAGCAGACACGAGCTAGAGCCTTACAACTGGCATCTCGACATACCCATAACATTCCTCCCATTGCCATCCAATTTCAACCCCACAAATTCTTGCCATTGGTCAAGGTTGTTAGAGCAGATCCAGTGCTGGCTGGTTAACATACCATTGGAATCACAACATTGGATGTGGGGCCGCAACACATTCTGGTTCACTTTTGTTGCTACTTACCCAGACTTCCCAAGCAGCACTTGGTCGATGTGGGACACGAGAATTCCCCTCCAGGGCCAGTTCATTGAACAGTGGCTTGAGGATGGAGCTGCAAGTGTATTAGGTGTGGATCACAGTCACAAGGGTTTACTTGAGCAAATATGGGCCGAGTTTTGTACTCATGCAATGCTTTTCCATCCTGAACCTTTGTTCTCAGTTGATTGATGGTATATACTGCATATCATGTTAAATTGTGTTGTTCCATAGTGTGTATTGTGAATACTTGAAATGTAAAATGTAGTTTTAACATTACTTGTACACTCATTGAGCATGTGTTCATATGTTTTGATCCTGGCGAACTTCGATGATATGTTATAATGATTTGTTTTCCTCCTATGGACCTCCTAGCAATATACAATGTACATTAAGAATACATAAGGCTAACATCCAACAGACACATGGCTCAAGATATCGACTATACAAGTGCTATTATATATGACTGACAACCAGGGGTCACCATGTGTACGATCTCCAAACCACCTGATGATGATGTTACCACGATGTTCCATTGGTGATCTCCCATGACATTGACAAGTTATCCATAAAGTGGTGTGAGACACATAGTTTTTGATTTTATATGAATTTCGCTCAGAATACACCGAGGTTGGCATCTGCCGTACATGTAAATTATCCTTCCCGCGCTATGTTTGGTCTGCAAATTACGTGTTTTGCCGTGTAAGTACTATCATTCCCGGTATGTAATATGGTCACGGTTGCTAATATGCAAAACTTTTCAAAATGTTCATAACAATTCAACATCGTGCTCAACTGGCATTGGAAAAATTCAGGCATGCACTGGTGCAGAGTACCTAGAAGTACTATCCATTACGCTCGTTTCGTGACGGTCCGCTATTTCGTGAGTCACACTCATGTCACGGATAGTAACGGACAGTCACAGTGACCTGCGTGCCAGGCCGTTCGACAACTCGTGAACTTCGACAGATGCTGTACTAGCTAGTGGCAAACCTGTAAGCTATAGTATGTATGGAGATCATTACTGCTGTGTAAAATATTGCTGAGGGTATGTATGTGAATGGGCAGGTAGATATTTGTTATTAATACATCAAAGGATTGTGAAGTCTGACTTGGCGGGTGTGTTGAGTGAAAAAATATGGTCACCGGATATGCTCAATGATTATCTTGACTCCGAAGTCACGCTTTGAATTTGACGACGGGAGTTCCAGTTTTCATTTACAGGTTAACAAAGTTAAACCTCCTTCGTTAAATTCGTTGAGACGACCACTGGTTAAGATCGCTTCAGCACAACTATACTTGAATATAAAGCTACATTTGTGTACACAATGTATAGTGTCGATGGAGGAATTAAAAGGGAAGTCGTAAGATAGATGACACACCCCGTATGGTGGCCAAGGATTACGGAGATCATAACTGTATGAATATCATATCCGATGTCTGCCAGGACAAGAAAATATCACCGTATTGTAAGTATTGTAGGAAGCTCAGTTAAGTTGTAGCCAAGCTGTTCCCGTTCGCGGATAGACTTCCTAGCATTGAGCCTGACCACCAATTTAGCGAGCCTCGCGACAGAAGTAATCTTACTTACACCGTCATCATCGAGTTCATATAGGCTATGACGGGTTTTTTTAGGTGTATTTGCAACAAGAAGGAAACATACTAACATTTCCCTAGTACTGCTCCAGGCGCAGCGGTATAGAACTGTCCGATAAGACCATCTTGAAACATATACTGAAACAGTCTTGACTTCTGGTCTTGCGAGCATGGACAACAACCACTTACCAGCACAGTCACGGTGATTGCTACAATACTAGGAGCAATGTGAAGTGAGGTATACAACAGGTATGGAGGATTGTACATACCACGAAAATAAACCCGTGTTGATAAAAATCCACATCATATCACTGACATAATTTCTTGAGTTTCTCCTGCCATCGCAGAATCCCGCATGAGTCGGACAACAAGAAAGCAGAAAACCACACACCGAATATTACCTGTTCGTGCTGGTCGCATGAACAACCATATAGACCCTGTGATGACAATATCACATAATGCGCTGGCGGATGACGATATTGGAGACCACTAATTCGAGATAAGGGTTCGTCAGGTATTCCAAACTACTATGCTATGACTGGCCGGACCTTCGTGGTGAACATGACTTCAGAGCTTCCTGTGTATAATCTATGGCACCTGAGCGAGGGACCATATAAGCTCAGTGATCAAGTGCTCACCCTAAACCACTGACGACTAGACACCAAGACAACAATATATCAGGAAAGTGGCATCAGAATTGAAAGATTAATGTAACTCATGCCACTAACTAGTGTCCAAAAGTCAGATAAGTTACATGGCTGATCGAAAGGTCTGACCGAAGGATGCAGTAGCGAGGACGCACTGATGGTTTGTTATCATGACAACTCTCTACGAAAGAAATAATGAAAACGTGATCTTACAATTAGCCCTGTGATCCAGTGATTGTTGCCGGTGACTAAAAGAACACTTTAAAGTCATCACTCTCGCAGATCCAGAAGGACTCACTTATCCACACCCTGGACGCATAGAAACTGGATTGTTGAAAAAAAATAAGCATCATGCCGAAGGCCAGTCACTGGGTAGACGCATACCACTGAACAAAGAAAACGATCAAATACTGATGATTTGTTAGTAGACATCATCAATGGCCAAACATCGAAGACTTACTGCCGTAAATACTGCCAGCTTTGTCGCCTACGATCATTATACAGTATACTACAATAAAACATATATACTTGCCAGCATCTGCCTATTCTCTCAATGAGCGCGTTTGAGACCCAGGAAGAAATCTATCGACTTACAAGGGTGTTTCAGTCGTGCACTGGAGGGACATGCTACGTCGGCACGAAATGAGGATAGACCAGTATACCGCCATCATTGAGAGTTGGTTGATTGTGTCGAAAAGACTGTGACACTATCATGGTATCATCACATACGCAAGATCGTGCGGAGGACCTACAAGACTGTCATTACCTAGCGATGAAATATGTTATTGCCGATATTTTTAATAATGTAACAAGGTGTGCTCACAAATAACTTGAGTTTTTTCGGATCTTGTGGAAAGGATCGCATGTAGAACACGTACTGCCCAAAGGATATTCCATAGAGCCTTCATAATTCTGCAGATCAATTGATTTGATAGAGACTGAGTGACGAGAGACCATACGCTGTAGCTATGATGTATCCTTGGCCTAGAGTCAGCTGTGAGGTAAGGTGAAGTACCGGAATGCTCACCAATGAGCCCCGGTCCCCACATAACTTCAGTGGAATTGGACGCCATGGGACAGTAAAGAAAGTGAGTGAGCTAAAGTAAATGGTGGATCCACGAAACTTTCATGCCGTTATATTTATGCCATCGTCGAACGCGCAACCATGACACCATACCGAGGTTCCGAGCCTTACCCGTGCTCGTCCCCGCTCGAGTTATTAGTACTTAATTGGACGAAATGAAACGAAGAACTAACGAAACTCGAACCTGAACGCTTTCAGGCTCCGAGTAGGGATCTAGCAGTTCAAGTTGGCTCATGACTAGTGACTATCGATGAGCCTACCATGACTTATTAAGTACTGTTAGAAGCAGATTTGATAATTCTGGATCCCAGCCCATGATCATATCTTACCAAGGCAAATTTATTTAATCACTCGTTATGTAGGGAACCGCGGGGGTAATAACATGCCGTCGGGAAATTTTGTCGGAATTGGCAATACCGCTAGTAGGGCCCTAGCTTGACGGCACAAGTAATATAGTAGTTAGTTATTATGTATAGTATACCAAATCAACGCCTGCATGCAATAGCCCAATATTGGGCACTGTAAATGGTTTTTGCACAATCTATGTACGGCCTAAAGAATCATTGGTTAGGCTCAGTACTCGGCACTCAGTGACCACCGACCAGCATATTGCAATATACTTCGGTAAATGTAACTGCGCAGACGTACAACCTCAAATCAGACGTTCTTCAAGTTTCCAGCGGCTGCTTAGCTGGGATTCCTGCGTCTTCACAAATGGGTACGTAGTGTCTTTGACACGATGGCGTTGCTCATACTTACTCACTGGCAACTGCAGATTTCACAATCATTGGCATCCGGAACGTTTATTCAGCGTTTGATTATGCAAGGGTAGGATTTGCTTGATATGACTTGTGGGCGCATCTTTTAATGATACCTGAAATGTATATGTACCGCTTTGTACTACTGTAAGGCCGGCCGGCTGTAGTGGTATCATGACTGCCGGTGATAGTCTCGTCAGCAACATCACATACGGGCCACGCAGTCGTCTCGTCACTAAATGGCTATGGTGTCATCGCCATGCGGCATCATAAATGCCATCACCCTCAATTTGAAGTGTGTTGGCAACTCGAATTCCGAAAGCGTTGAACATGGAATCTCGCCTCGACGGCAGAATGAATGTGGATGTTCAAATCGCCGTCAAATAAAGGTCACTTCATGCCCACTGTCAAAACAGGCTTGTGGTGTGATCCAGGACGATGGCTGCGTAGTTAAATGATAGACGATTGACTCGGAGGGCAGTGCATGACACACCTCTGGGTAAGAAGTGCTGGATGCAGAGAATCTCGTTTCGACAGCAGAGCGGACGTGGGTATTGTTAATTCATGATACTGACGCTGATTCTGCAGTCTTTCTAGAGCCAACAATGATTAGATAGAGGTGACAGTCGCGTCGTGAACAACTGACACATACAGACATATATTAGTATGCAGGGTATACGCCGTCGTTTCAGCATCGGTCGCAAAGCAACAAGGATAGGGAGAAACTGTGCCTGAACCTGCCGTCGATCTTGGTTTTCGACACGCTTGAACACAAAAAGAGAAGGAGTCTCTGTGGTGTTTGGGCACGGATCTGCACATAATCCAGAAAATCTGAAGGTGAGCAATGCATATTCAGGTCTGAATGCACCAAGGCAGGGACATGGCAACATAATCAGATGGCGGGTCAAGTAGTTTGCAGGGCGGTGGTGCGTGAACACACCTCTGGGGTAGAAACGTTGAACCTGCAATAACAGCAAAGGCTAATCTGTGATGTCTAAATTCCAACTGTTGCGATTGTCGGATAGTCGAGACACCATCGTACGGACGCCAAGTACGCTCTTTGGTGTTTGCAGCGAAGAAGGAAAAACGGAGCCAGTGTAAGCCTACACTGCAAGTCGTTCTTGGTCGTCAGGCCTTAATCCATTCGAATATTTTGCAGAGTTCAGCGTTTTATGCTGAAGTTTGGAGTTGTAGATGTCAAGGTTGTTTATCGCCAAAACCAACCGTTCGTTTGCCGTCCTCACTTACGAGGAACTCATAATCAATCAACCGGGGCAACGATGGGTCCTCTTGTGGACTAAGGAAGCGGGAGAGCAAGTCCATATTGTAAGGCCGACCCTTCGTGGTGTGAGATAAGTGCGGGGTATGGAAGGACCTGAGCGCAAACCCGGCGTAGAAGCAGGCGTCGTAACCAACTCATTGGGTGGTGTCTCCTTGATTCCTACCATAATATGCGCAGGTTCCAGCGTCGGGTGCAATTTGACGCCAGCCTAAAATCGAACATGGTCAGTCACCGCCCAGCTCGGCAAATAACGGGGAAGGA
>MU172934.1:289957-354296 GCA_016695475.1 Suillus decipiens | reverse complement strand
CTTGGCCTAAAGTCAGGTGCGAGGTAAGGTGAATTACCGGAATGCTCACCAATGAACCCCGGCCCCCACATAACCTCAATAGAATTGGGCGCCATGGGACAGTAAAGAAAGAGAGGGAGCTGAAGTAAACAGTGGATTTACGAAACTTTCATGCCTTTATACTATCTGAAAAGCTGATTGGGTCAAAGTGTGCTCTGACAAGCTTTAAAGCAGCTTGTTTTTGGCATAGCTCAGGTTTGCGTTCGTAATTGTTCGTTTTCGGTTATGTTGGACCCTGATGTAGTATGCACCACGAATATTTCTACAAAGGATCAGACATACTAGCAGTACCGATGTTCAACCAAATCGGTCTTTGAAAAAAATAAAGCATCATACACTGCAAGATGAGTGCAGTACTACTGAAGTTGTAAGTGTTCGTAAGGTTTAGGTACAAGTCCCGTTTAGGACAAAGTGAACTGAATGAATTGAGCAACCCTGAACGCAACCACAGTGAATTATATGATACTCATGAACATACTAGTACTATATATATTACGTACTCTATGGAAAGGGTTAGGAAAGGGTTCAGGAACTTCATGTCAAGTCAGGCCTGACAAGGGGTAGTAATGTGAATGACGAGGTTCAGGATGCGCTTTAAGACTGCTCGTAGATCATTCACTACCGCTGCGCGCCATAAGGTTGAGATCCGTTTAGAACAGCTTAGCAGTGAACTGGCAAACTCGGCTCCCAATTGAACGCGAACTTTTAGAATCGAGCAGTCCTGTCGTATCGAGGGCCCTGCCAGGTACATATATGCTTTACAGCATATTATCATTCCCGGTAATATGCAACATTTTTAGCAAATCTTTTGTAGCTCCTCAACCACATCACTTGTTCCTTCGAAAATTTGCCCCATGATAGATTCATATTTTCTCTACATGGACTTGATTTTTACAGATTTTTCAAATAATGTGGTGTGGTATCAGAGCAAACCCGATAAAACTCAGGGTCTACCACAATTTTGTCACGTCCTGTCACGCCTCGGCACAGTAGCGGCACAGTCGACTTTCGTTCTCCAGTCTTCAAACTCTGTCCAGTGTGCGCGCATCACCAAAGGAACGGTGAATACAGCGGTATCATCAAGTATCATAGTTCATCTAATACTGACGGTAATAATTACTATGATTGTACTGGTGTTGCTGATAGGCTGCTGAATAGAATTGATGCCCTGACTCGTCTGCACTGTCACGCCAACTCGAAAATCTGCATCGCCGTGACTCGCTGGTGCAAAACGAGGGTGAATAATATGCAGAGGGTGAGGATGAGGTGCAAGATGCTGCATTGGGGGAGCATAGCCAGGCTGAAGTTGGTCTCCGATCGGTTTGTGAACTGGATTTGGACCATGAGGGATTCATGTCCTGTTGTAATCTAGCAGTGTTATTACTGTTATGGAGACGGCGCCTGCGAGAACGGGTAGGGTTGAATAAACCTTCATACCGCGGATTTTTCAGTTGTTGAAATTTGTGGGCTTTCGAATGAAGTTTTGTAAGATTGTGTGGACACCATCGAAGGGTGCGGCATGGCACATTAAACTCGTCAGCTGCTGCCAAGGAGTTTTTAGCCCTTTTCTCTCTCACAGCCTGGATAGCAGCTGTAGTGTTGGCCTTGCGAGTGGCATCTTTTTTAGCTTTTGTTTGGGTTGCCTTCCTGCGGCGTGGTGCCATTGGAGAGAATAATGCGGCAGTGAACACGACATGGAGACAAGGATAGATGCCGAGGAGGAGCTCCCCTGTCTGGTGTCACGCTCTCAGACTTGTCATTGATTCTACCGGTGTAGCACCTCGGTGCAAGAGAGTAAGTGTTATCGAATTGGTTTTATGACATCCCTGCGAGGTGCTCTACATGATCCAGGCAAAATTTTATGAGTACCTTTGCAGGATCTTTGGGATCTGGGTGATTTGTGTTGGGCAAAGGTTGCAAACTATCACTATTTCGTCTCTTGCAACTGCAACATCCAAGAATCTTTTATTCCATTTATGTAGAACATTACTTCTAGGTGCTCTGCACATGCCTGAATTTTTTCAATGCCAGTTGAAGACAATTCAAAAGGTTTTACATATTAGCAACCGTGGACATTACCGGAAATGATAGTAAGTAATTTAGTCATGTATACCTTGCCAAGTGCTGTAAATGCATTTTGCATACGGCCCATGTTAGATCACAGTGACCAGCGTTCAATACTTCGGTAAATGTCACTGGTATAATCGCCGTGCTGTATGTCCACAATAAAATATATGTGAGATCATCATCTAAGAAGTACTTAGCTAATAGTAAACATGAATAAGTGCCTCAATATTAACATCGCCGTGACACCCTGGGACCCACACGCTTAATTCTACTAGCCCTCAAACGCACCAGGCCCCACCTCCACACCAAATGTGCTCCTCGCAAACCCCCTCACGCTCCTTTCAAGCTCATCCTCAAATCCTCCATTCGTGAGGCCCAACAACGCGCGCACACGCTGCCGAATCTTCGATACCCAGAACACGACGTCGAGGCTGAACATGGCAGTGCGGAAGAGTACGTCGCGCCATAGCTCGCGCGTATCGAGGCGGGCATACCATGCACGAGAGGATCGTTCATGCGTCGTCACGAGCGAGCGGGAAGCCCAATACGCAGTGATTTTAATGCGATTGACCGGAGAACCGAGCGATTGGTTGTTGCCTTGCACGATTCTTTGAGATAAGAGTTAGCGAATATAAATGTATAAATGTGAAATCTACGTACCGCATATTCCGCCCTAAGAAAATCAGCTCCTTGGGCATCTTATCGGTATCGACAAGAAATCGTTTCAGTCGTTCCTTCATCTGTATACTCTGCTCATATGCATTGAGTTCCTTGCCAGGATCCCCATTAACTTTCTCTGCATGTGAACCCGACCCGTTAGCCCGCCCAATTTTCACAGGCCGCATCAAGACAGCACTCGCAAACAACCCCGCCTCGCCGACACCCCAGCCTTCAGTGATGTTTTTTACCGCGTCCCAATCCGAGATGAGGAGTGCACGCCAGAGAGAAGCGTACTGGCGCTTGACGATGGGGCGTATGGTGACATATAAGCCATGGTCCAGTAGTACCAGCTGAGGGTCGCGGAGTACGGGTTTCGATGACGATTTATATGATGACGAAGGGTCTGGGCGGGCACGAATAATGATGTTCCCTGGGTGCGGGTCGCAGTGGACAAAGCCCCAGTCGAACATTTGTGCGCTGAAAAGCTCAACCTGCACAAATAGGAGGGATATCAGTCATAATGCTATAGAAAGACAAGGATACGGACCATCGTATGCATTATTGCGCGCATTCCCCCCTTCAACTTGACATGATTCATGCCCTCCGGGATGCCATTTTTCTTTTCTTCATGCACCGTATCCGCAAACATTCCCCCACCTTTTTCAGGTAGTTTCTCACCGACAATTCGACCTAGTGCCTCCCGATCGCTTAGTCGCACGCCATCAATCCATTCCGCTGTTAGCACACGCTTGGTCGAGTATTCGGGATAAACCTTTGGAATGTGAACTTTGCCAGCCAGGCGGGGCTCGGATGCAACGAGAGACGCAGTTCGCTGTGCGTTAGAGGCCTCAGCAAGAAAATCAAGTTCAGCGTGAAGGTGAGAGGAAATAAAATCTACTGACGCGTCAGTTCTGTATCTAATTGCCATGGAAGACAGACGCACCAACAGCAAAATAAACAGGTAGATCAAACACCCACTTCTCGAATGCCCACATCACAGCTCTAAATGCCATGAGATCGTAACTGGTCTGGCGCCCTACATCTGGTTTCTGTACTTTCACCGCGACCCAGTCGCCATCCCATGTGCGTGCTTTGTGAACCTGTGCTACGGAAGCACTCGCCACGGCCTTTTCATCAAAGTAAGCAAACAGCTCTTGAGGCGACTTATTAAATTCGCGTTGGAATACGCGAGCGATGGTAGAATAAGGAATTTGTGGAGCATCATCGAAGAGGCGGGCAAACTTTTGCTGAAACGGCGCGGGCATAAGCGCGGCATTGGCGCCTATTGCTTGACCTAGATTGAATAAGACATTATGAAGGGGAAAAGAGTGAACAGAGTAACATACCAATCTTTATGTACAGCCCGCCATTGCTGGTGAAAAGGTCATACATTCGATCTGCAACGCGCTGGTGGATGGCGGGTATACGGTCTGCATGCTCTGGCGTAAAATTTAGCTTATAGTCTGCTGATATGAGTGCACACTGTTTATTGATAGTCACAAATTTGAAAGTGCTGAATCATGATTAGTCTCACAGTCCATAGTGTGCGGAGGTTGCGGGTTACGGCGGACGCATTGAGTTCGGTATCTGCAAGGTAAGCTGCACTAAGGCCGAAGGTAGTGTATGCTGTTCGTTTAGCCAGGCGAGAGCGAGAGAGGCGGAGGAGCATTGAAGAGCGGGTGCATCACTGCTGACCCGGTATCCAAGACTTTTAACCAAGATGCCGCCTAGTTCATCCCGTGACGTGGACGGCTTGGTTCGGGTAATCGGCAACCTAGCTAATTAATGTACATACTCTTCAACTCTACGAGTCTACTCTACTTCGATAGTCATTCCATTCCATTGCTCACTTATAGCCGTCAGGGCGATTCGTTGTAGTGGTTGTGAAACGACTGGTTTCGTTAAAAATATCCTGTAAGTAGTCCTGAAGGGACAAACGTTTTTGCCACTGCAGGCTGTCGTTCTACTCTACGCCTTTCAAGGTCCTCTCCCCCGTAATGTCCCACTTGCCGAACAGAAGACTGTGCGTGTTTGGATGAATAATTGCACCTCTAGATACCGGAAAGAAAACTTACTCAAATGCGGCCATGATAGTCCACTTACGGTTGTCCGCTTCTGGGAAAACAAGAGACCGAGAACTATAAAACACCTGAAGCAACGCATTCCACATCGGATCAATCTCCAAATGAAATTCCAATCGAAAACAAACCTCATCGTCTACTTCGTCCTGTTTTCGTGGAAGACAATGGAGGAACTTCCAGTCTGGATTCGCACCGCCTTCGCGACAGAGAGCTTCCGTAACCTGATAGCCGGCAAAGTCCTTCAAACGCTGTGCCTTCTCAGCTTCTTGGCCCATTGAAATCCTATAACGTACAATGTATAGATGACTATATGCCCAGATGAGGACGGAGTGACATACCAAGTATCAGTGACCACAACATCTGCACCTTTTACAGCTTCCCGGGGATCGTTGCTCCAGACAATGTGCTTGTCACATCCAAGCTCAACGACACGGTCCCAAACAGGCCTGGGAGGGTTGTATTGGGGTTGTGGAGGTGTTGCAACGCGAACCTTGTGACCCAGACGGGGGTAGGTCACCAGCATATCGTGGAGGACGTTTGCAGAGTCACCGACGTATGCAATCGTGAGTGGTCGTAAGGGAGGAAGAGGCTTTATAGGAGAGGGTGCTGGTGTATCGGGTGAGAAGAGGTGTGCATGTTCTTGAAGTGTCAAGAGGTCCGCAAGAACTTGTGTTGGATGCCAAAGTGACGATAAAGCATTGAGCACGGGTACTGGAGAGTACCTTGCGAGTTCCTAAAATAAACTATTTACATATAGGAATAGTGGACGAGGGAAATGGCGCACCTCGATCTCTTCGTGAGCACCGACGCGTGCGAATATGCCTTGGCACATACCTCCGATGACTCGTGCAGAGTCACGAGGAGTTTCGTTCACACCAAACTGTATATCGTTAGAACCCAGGAAAACGGCACGTCCACCCAAAAGAACGGCGGCGGTCTCCGCTGCAACACGAGTGCGCGTGCTGCGTTTTGAAAAGAGAAGAGCAATAGACTTGTTGAAAAGGGACTGAGAGGGCATTCGAAGATTGCTCTTTTTCTTGGTCGAGTGTTGTGGAGCCATCCAAGGCATAGACAGATGCTTCAAGTGATAAGCATGGCTAACAAGTCGATTGATTTGAGGACCACTGAGGTCTGCGAGCGTCATAAGACGTGGAATGACGGACATCTTTATGTTAATATCTGACCAGGTCTATTCTGTTAAATAAGGGAGCGTTATTGAAATTTGAAGTTAACTTTGCAGAATTTGATAATAAATCCCATCTGTGGCATCTTACATAATATCTTCGGTGTTAGCCGACTTCCTTTGGTAGTTCCGCCCCTTCACGACTTCTATAGTAACTACGACAAGTTCATCATCGTCCTCAACGGCCACAGCGTTCTGCTCACTGGTGTTTACATCTTACTCGTTGTTTTTGACGACGAGCTCTATCTTGTAGTCTTCGTTTACTGCAGTGTTAATCTGATTCCATTCCACGCGTCGTGGGAGATTAACCGAACGTGATGGAGGCAATGTCTGCCGATGTCAGCGCAAAGTCTCGCTCCCCAACTCCAGCCCCACCTGTTCAACCCGACCATTTCTTCGGTTCAGATGGTGTACACCTTCCTCCATCTCCCCGCTCAGACGGGAGAACATGGCTCGAGCCCGGCGATGACCCCCTAGCCCATAGAGGCATACCAGTGTTCAAACCGACCATGCAAGAATTTCAAGATTTTGAGGGATACATGAATAAGATAGAATGTTGGGGATCGAGAAGCGGTATCGTCAAGGTAATACCTCCTAAAGAGTGGTGAGTTATGTCGTGAGATCCTTTGACTTCATGACACAAGCCCATGTATCTACATAGGGTCGACGCGCTTCCTAGAACTGAAAATCAATTAGGAGATGTCAAGATAAGAACTCCAATCGAGCAGCATATGCTTGGTCGTGGTGGTCTGTTCCGCCAGGAGAACGTCGAGAAACGTAAAGTTATGAGCGTCAGAGAGTGGGCAGAGCTCTGCGAGAAGGAAGAGTTCTGCGCACCCGGTGTTGAAGACGTCGGGCTTCATGGCAGAAATGTGGCAGTAAAGACGAGGTCAAGGCGCACCAAAGCGAGGGCTGCAAGCACTAAGGTGGAATCTATTGAGCCAGAGGACTCTCCTGCTCAGGTCAAGGACGAGGAAGGAGAAGACAATAATGAAAGACCTAATGGAAATTCTCTTCCACTGTCCCCGCCGACAAGTGTCGGGTTTCCCCCAACACCAGTTTCCACATCTGCTGACGACCCAATTAATCACCCTGATCCTTCGTGTAGCGATCAACTATCAGGAGACGTGGAAATGACCACGCACGATGACACTGATGCATCTGAAGAGAGGCCTGCTGCCAAGAAACGCGGCGCTCAAAGTCGGGAGGTAAGGGAGGCAGAGCGTGCAGCTAAGGATGCAGCGTTCCTCAAAACTTTCGAGCCGCACAAAGATTGGTTGCCTCCATGCACCACAGCTGATGATTACACCGTGGAGTTTTGCCAGAAGCTTGAACGGCAATTTTGGCGAAACTGTGGCATTGGGAAACCAGCTTGGTATGGAGCGGACACTCAAGGTTTGTATACGCCCTTCCAAGAAATTATATCTGAGGTTCCTTATTCAACTAGGCTCAGTTTTTACGGACGAGACTACGGCTTGGAATGTCGGTCATCTCCCGTCATTCCTATCGCGGTTACTCCCTTCGTCGTCCAAAGGCCTGCCAGGCGTGAACACACCTTATCTATACTTTGGAATGTGGCGTGCTACCTTTGCATGGCATGTTGAAGACATGGACCTCTTCAGCATCAACTACATTCATTTCGGAGCTCCCAAATTCTGGTACGCAATGCCACAAGGACGGGCCGCAGCTTTGGAGTCAACTATGAAAGGTAATTTATCAGTTACATTTCCTCATAGTTACTGATTGTCCCAGGCTACTTTCCGAAGGATATCTCGCAATGCCCCCAGTTCCTGCGGCACAAGTCCTTCCTAGCGTCACCTACCCTCCTGGCACAGTCCTCATGCCGTCCCAATTTTTTGGTTCAGCGTGCGCAAGAGTTTGTTATCACGTATCCTCGTGGATATCATGCCGGCTTCAACTTAGGTTTCAACTGTGCCGAAAGTGTCAATTTTGCCCTAGAGAGCTGGGTAGAGCTCGGACGCAGGGCCAAGGCATGCCAGTGCATTTCTGATAGGTCAATATCTCATCCTATTGTCTAATCAGCCGTCTGACTTTCTTCTAGTGTACGGATTGATGTAGATCAGCTGCTGTACGATAGGGAAGTCGAGCTCTTAAACCCTCCGGCGCCCGAGCCTGAAAAACGACAATCTTCATCGAAACGAAAAGCTCCTGACGGTCTGGAGCCTCAACCAAAGCGCAAACGTCCCAAAGCCAAAGAATTATTGACGTCTGCGCCGGTTGCAGGGCCATCCGCGTCAAGGGTCACCCTCAAGCTTGGCCCTCGGCCCGTAGAAGACATCTTCCCCTGTTGTTTGTGTATCTCGACGAGCAGGAATGGCTTAGTCCCCGTGCAGGATCCACCTCTTGGTCGGCGGGAACTTCCTGAAAGCTTATCGAGTCTTACAACCGAGGCTTGGATGGCACATGAAGAGTGTGCTAAGGTCGTACCCGAGACTTGGGTAGACGAGGTTGAGACGGAGATGTCCGTGGAGAAACGGGTGTTTGGCGTGGATGCGATCGTGAGAGATCGATGGAATTTGGTATGTTTCAACACAGCGAAACGTCTTCACGCATGCTTAGCTGATCGTCGTGTACAGAAATGTGCTGCTTGTACAAAAGCGCGACAGAAGGCCCATGGTGCACCTATTCAGTGCACCAAAGGCAAATGCGCGAAATCTTTCCATGTTGGCTGTGCAAGAGATGGAGGGACCAGTGGCATTGTTTTCTCAATACTGCGCGAGGTCGAGAAGGAGGTGATCCTAGTATATCCGAACCCGCCACCTTCTTCGCATCATGCTGTCCCAACTCTTGATGGAGCCACTACATTCATGGACCCAGCCTTGTCTCAGTCTCAGACGCAACCAGATGCAATACTGCCTTCTCCCGTTGAGATAGAGCCCCAGGTGCTGAAGTCGATCAAGAAGTACGATGTACATGTTCTCTGTCTGCAGCATAATCCAGTGAGCAGTTTCTTTTTGCGGGGTTTAACAATAACAAATTAACACCTATATTTAAAGGCTATCGCCGCAGCAAAAAGGGCTACAAAACAAGATCGTATTAAAAGCGAGCTCATTGGCCTCCCACCCATGTCGCGTATCAAAATTCGTGTTAGCTCTGGTGTCTTTGAAGTCTCTTTGGTGCGCATCATAGAGGAGACCGGGTCTGTCGAGGTTCTTTGGGATCGCGGTATCAAGCGGGAATTCAAGTGGGGAAGCGTTATCTTTGGGCAGACCGAAGGACAAACTGTGGTACAAAAGCCCTCAGAACCAGCTCCTGAACGTGAGTTTAAATTTTTCCCACACCCCTCTTGTTGTTTACTTGTGTCTTGTGTCTTGTGATTGCGAGTGTAGTTCCTCATTCTTCGATGCAGGTAACAGCTTATCCGTCGATAGCGGCGGGTGTGGCGTCGTCGTCCGCGATTCTAACACAAGCGACTAGCCCCACGACGCACCGTACCCCATATTATGCGCCGCAGTCTCATCGGCAATATTACTCCCCAAATGCGTACGGCTCAGGAGCTTGGTCCTATAATGCCAAATATGAAATCCCAACACATCAGCCGATGCCGCAGATTCCCCATGGATATGCCGCATTTTATTCGCATCCTTCATATGGCCAGCCTGTCGGCAATAACAATACTGCACACCAGGGTCAAGCTCCGAACGGCGCTCAGCTGCAATGGCAGTCATACACCAGAGGGACACATGAGAATGCAGACACTTCAGAACCATGAAACTGGTTAGAAAACAAGAAGTTATACTTATTTTTTTCATTCAGAGCTGGGACAATTCGCTTTAGGTACATTATTAATGGCGTTTTCCTTGTGATGTGTGTATTCTTAGAAATTAATCAGTCGCTTCACGTGAAACGTGGACAGATGCCACTAGGAAGTGGGGAAGCAAAAGCTTTACAATCCTATACCGCAACACTTGCGCTTGTGCGCGAAGTCGCGAGTCAACTTTGGATTGACCCTGACACACGTCAAAAATACATTAAAAAATTAAGATGCGACCTTCAGTTCTCGATGTCGTTGGTGATAAAACCTTGCCGTCAATGTCACAGTCATCTTGGACTTAACGCTCCACCCACACACCAGTCCATCACGTGTCAACGGCCTCTTTTTCATGATTCTACATGCATTTCCTGACTATCACTCTATCTAATCCTCGTTCCGTTCCTGGTTGTGATTCATAGCTAATAGAGTTTTTCGACCCAAGACTGAGTCCCCGTTCCCGTTCCTAGTCCGAGCCTCTTCAGATCCTGAGAGTTCACGCATCGTCAACTCCATTGATTTAATATTTCATGACAATAAATGAACATATATGTTTATCACCCTACAACTCAATACAAACGTCGGAAGGTGCTAAAGCTGCAAATACTTGATGACATACTCTGTTCCCTAAATGCCAATGATCTCGAGCCTTCTAATATTATCATCAGTAGTGTAATCCACGTTGTTGAGCATATAAACGTTATCTTTGTCGAGCCATATGTCTTCCAGGTCAATAGCTCTCATCTTCCTGTCCGATACTACCTCGACATAAGGCAGCGATGTCGTCAGGCTCCGCCTGCACAGTTCATAGTATTCGGTGATGTCTATCGTAGATGGTTCTTTGACCACTCGTCCTAGACCCCGCCTATTCTTCGCAGCTATTGGACTAAAGTCCATCATATGCAATTCATACTCCTTAGGAAAATCCGGGAAGGTCATGTGCGTGCCAATTGGGAATGCCTGCAAGATTCGATTCCCGCCGACATGAATTTTGCATTCATATGGGTGCTGGAAAATACGAGCATTTAACGGGCCCCAGTCATTCCATGATATTGGCGTTTCTGCTGTCATTCCTTCAAAGTCGAAGAAAATCCTGGTGGATATGATGTAGACTCGGTTCGCTTCCGTTGTAATGCATAGTAACCGGTGATTAGGGTCCGAGGAGTGCATTGATTTGTTGCTCTGCACCTGCGTTTGCGGCCGATCAATATCATCCATCGGAAGGAGACACTGTTTGACCAGCCATCGCTCGGGCGACTGGAAGCACGCCAGCAATTGCGGCGTCTGAGACATATCCTCGATTGAATAGATCTTTAAATCGATGGTGACAACCAGCAGTCTATTACTTCCGAGGAAACAAAAATCGCCGAGTCGCGTTGTGTCGCTGAGAACGCTCTAATTGAAGAATCAACCTTCCAGTCTTTCAATTATTTCTGAGCAACACTCACATTAGAAGTGGTCGAGTGTCGCCAATCCCAAATTTGTAACTGCCACATTTTCAAAGGCCAAGTTTCGATACGTGAAATGAGCAAGGACCGTCGCAAAGCGATATGCTTCCCGAAACCTTTGAGCTCCGTACACGTTGTTGTAAACCTGTTTCCATCGTATCCGGGCGACCCCGATAGAATTAGTTTCGGTCCAGCAGCTTGGGGGTGAACACTATCACCATCCAGGGCTCTGAGGTTAATATAGGTCGTCTCGTCGTCAATAAAATACGCGACAGCGATTAGGTTTTGCGTTGGATCCATGAACACATCATCAGAGTAGCGTACTGGACACAACGTTCCTGGGGACCATTCGCGCGCAAATGTCTGTTGTGAGCGCTTTGGTACTATTGGAATGATCCAGGCCAGGTCTGTATTTTTATCCCATAAGGAGAAATGTCCGTCAATGATGGTTTTCCTTTCATCGCACATCTCTATTGGAAAGGTGATTGTTTTGAAAGAGTGCGAGTCAAACTTAAACCATGCGTGGGATCTGTCCCTCAAGAGTCGTAGGCGTTCTGAAATCGCAGTGCGGTCGTTCGTGTTGGGAACACGAAGCAGTTGTTGGCCACTCAGTTCAACGATATACTGAAGCACGGAGGAGGATGTGTACGTCCGGTGAAGGGCCTTACATACCTGCAAGAGGATTATCGTCAGTATGAAAAATACAATGACAAGATGATGCAGCACGATCATACGGTGTAACTCACAGATGCACAACGAAGAAGATCTCGGCAAGGAAGGAAGCTGAGAATATAGAACCGCAGTTCTTCAGGAAGAGACAGTAGCCCTGCTTTCTTGACAAGGTAGGCTGTGTGACTAGTATTCTCTACTATCGGGGAGATGGAAGTCATCATGAAAGAAGTTTAAGCCACCAAGTGGACTCTTCAACTGGAAACACCTCCATTCAAGTCCGCGGTAACTGCGCGGTTCCCGCCGGCTGTTTCACATAGCCATCCGCCACTCCAAAGGAATGATTTTGGAGTGCAACGCTGGAGGTCCGGAATAATCGTGCACTAAATGTCCTTTGATTGGTCCTGCAACGTAATCGCGGTATCAATTATTATCCTCCCTTCAAACACGGTATCCTTATAATTAAGGAATGTTAAACAAGTCAACTCACACTAGAGTCGCTGGCCCCTTGCAATTGATCTTGTCGAGCATTATTGAAATATTGGATATTGCTAATACCATGAAAATTGGAACTTCATCGATGCCAATAAACTTGAACCGTGACTTCTAGGGAATCATCGATCTGGTTGCAGATTCGTACCCTGATTTCGGACCTGACGAACAACTTGTATCGACTCCTTCCTATTATCTGAAGGGTACTCGTCAGATGCTGGGTTAAATGCTGGGGCAGGGCCGCATGACAGCACCCATCATGCCTGCTGTATGCAGTTAGTAAGTGGCACTTGAATCATGATAGTATAATATAATAACTGCTTGAACGAAAGTTGTGCTTTGACATGTCACCATGACTGGATGATCATCATATGTAGCGTCCAGCGTAATGTACAATCGAAACAGTGTTACGCCAGACGACTCCTCATTGCTCCATATTTCTTTCTTGAATTCACTTTGCCACGAGTGCGACCTTACACGACTTGTTTTGTTTGCATACCGATATTTGAACCTCTCTTCTTGACACCTCGCTTATCTCGAGAAGAACACAAACGCAAGAACTTTGGGACGTCTATGCACCACTGCAACAACTAGTAACTTGGAGAGGCAGTTTGGTATTGCGGAGGAAATTTAGTTGCATGCGACTGAAGATCGCCCCCAAGTGCATGTCCGGAAGCACGTGCGCCCACAGGGACACTAAGTCCCATAAAAGTGAATCAATCACTGGTCGTTCTCACTGAGAGCGTGATTTGTGCTCAGTTAAATGTCGTCCTGTCATTCGCTTCAACAAAGCACGGTACAAAATAATGCAAAACGCACAACGTATTAACACCACTAATTCGATCCAGGGGGATCCTCTCGTTCGAATGCAGCACATGTCGTCCACGTCGTCCAAAATACGAAACGCATACTAGGCCACCAGTGACTCCGAAAGCGCTTTGTGTCAGCGGCGTCGCTGAGTGAATTACCATGCATGTAAAATCCATAACACCATACTGGAAGTATTCAGTCAGTTTCCTCGACTGTAGCTGACCTCCACATGAAAAGCGCAGAGGGAGGACCGCATATGATAGCGAGCGACTCGAATTCCCAACACCGGGTGCGATATTCTCAGAAGTACGTTCTGAGAGTAATCATTAAGTCTGATAACACAAGAACCGAATCATCACATCACCTGCTCAGCCGAATTCTAATCGTTCCCGGTGGACAAGTATCAGTCCTAGGATCACAACGCCAACGATGGCCATTGCCGAGATATGACAGTGGATCATTAACAACAAGTGCAAGAAAGGCAACATTGGCGTCAAGCACCACAGTTACCTGATCAAAGCTTAGACAATGGTACATAAGATAAAACTTGCACGTACAGTTAACCTAGAACAATTGTCGTTCGGTTGAGCTATGAACCGCTGATATAAAACGCGGTTGATCATCTTGTCCACCTAGATGTCATCAAGTTCCTTCGTACAGTTACACGGCACACAAAAAGGTATAGAGGTACTATCTAGATGAATACGAGATGTCATGGTTTCCACTTACTAATATTGCCTGCCAGTGGTCAAAGTTTAGACGTGCATCAGGCTACCCACAAAGATCGTCGAAGAATTTAGCCAATGCTGTCAAGATGGTCCGAGATAAAGCGAAGATGAATCCAAGTCGGGACTGTTGGGATATCAGGGGTCGAGGTATAAGCTCGACACTTGTCGGAAATCTTCGGGAGTGATGGCGCAATATTAGCGGGCGTCGGCAGCATAGTTTTACCGTTGGCAGACATTTTTGACGGGTACAAGGACACTATGCGTTTGTTTACGGGTTCCCTGTACAATCGAGTTAGATCGTACTGAGTCGACGACGTGTCTGCGACTTGCGGATAACTCAACAGGGACAGCTGTCAACTATGGCGGCCTGGAAGAGACAATAATTGAACAAGTCGCTGATGTGGCAGTCACAGTATATACATTTTAATGACTGCACTCTGTCAAAGTGTTCCTTATGTAATGAGTGGTCGAGTAAATTACGTCTTTCGTTTTCAGTCCCTCTTTAACACGTTTCCTCTCCGTTTCTGTCCCTAGAACCCCTTTGTATATTATAGGATCAGACATGTCGGAAGGGTTAGTAGGAAGATATACTTGCCTCTATACACTGAATGAGTTTTTTCAGTCTTACTAAGAAGAGCCTATCCACTGTTGATTCCAAGTCGATCCACTTATCAGCCTCGCGTCAAGCAAATGTCCCGGCTCTGAATGTCTCTTGTGTACATTTGACCACATAATATCTATAATCCCAGCAGATTGCGAAGCAAGGTCTTTTGGTAATTTGGAGTGAATCCAGCGATTGAAAGTCCTTCTGCTGGTGAATGTTAACTTCGAATTCTGGTACCCCCGTGTATCATCTATGATTGAAACACAGACACATCTCGATCCTTTTTATGGACGTACACATATATAAGAGGTGAATTTGTTTGGTATCATCGTTTCTACGTATGGTTAAACATTTTTGTGTAACTACCCCCTTTATTAATGCATAACCTGGTATGATAATTTAACTTATTCATTGGTTCACTGATAGCGATAGGATTCTTTGTGTTCTTACACGTTATATCTTCCCAATCGAACCAAAATTACGCCAACTCCGCTGATATTTTCCTGATGGCAGGTTGATCAACTCTCAAAAACATTACTAGTAACTCACGCATCAGTGCCGACAGCCATACTACACCGGTGTGAAAGCAGAAACACGACTCACCTGCAAATGTTTGCAGAGGTGTCCCATGCAGGTGAGTCACTAGCATATTAACAAAATTCAGACCCAGCAAAACTACTGCATAGCACCGACGTAAGGCAGTACTTGCAATCTGCATCACTGTAGCAAACCTGAGGGCACCAGCCACGTCAGTGGGCATGGCAGAGATTACTAAAGCGGCGAAGATGGCGAGGACGAAACGCATTGTGTATGGTTTGTGTGATTTGATATGAGAAAGCACTCGGTATCTCGGAGTAAGGTTGTGTTATCTTCAAAAATCATTGTTCCTCCATATGGTCAAACATTTCTGTGCGACCCCTTCCACATCTACAGCAATTATTATTAATGTGCGAGAAAGATGAAATTAATTGAAGGTTAACCATGTGTATACTGTATCAGGAGAGGCACAACAATGTCATTCATGCCAAGTTACTTACTTCCGCAGTACACTACCCCTAAAACCTTTGAGCTTTTCCCTCATAGCTGCATCCCGGTTTTCATCGTATCCTTGACAGAATTGGTCTAGCAGCTAGGGGATGAACGGTATCACTATCCAAAGTCAATATTGACTGCCTCGTCATCAACAATATACACGGCAATCAGGTTTGGGGCTGGATCCATGAACGCGCCAGAGTAGCGCATTGGACACAATGTTTCTGAAGACCCTGCAGTTGCGCTCGAACTTCTGTCTGTTGTTGTGAGACCAGGGGCTTTGGTACTATTGGAATGATCCTGGCTGAGTCTGTCTTCTGTCGCATACATAGACTCGGCGTCACGTTGCCAGGCTACTATCAGTGACCGTCTTCTGAGCGCCCGCTCTTTCTGGAAATGGGATCGTTTTAAAAGTATAAGTCAGATCTAAACCACTGTTGTGGGCCGTATCCCTCAAGACACTCGGAAATTGCAGTGTGATCATCTATGTTTAGACCAAGGAGCTGGCAGTTGTTGCTCGCTGAGTTCAATGATGTAGTGAAGCCCAAAGGAGGACATGTACGTTGGCAAGGCTCTCACATATTTGCAAGAGGATTATTATCAGTATAAAAGACAACCCTGACATGCATATTGCAATATGGTCATAGAGTGTGACTCACAGAGGCTCCAACGAAGAATATCTCGGCAAGCAGCTCTGAATGTTAAACCGAAATTCTTCAGGAAGAGACAGGCACCCTGCTGCGGGCCTTGTTCCACGGTCCTTCCCTTCACAAGGCAAGATGGTCAACTACTAGTAGTTTCCACCAGGCAATTAGTGGTCTTCTGCAGTCAGACCTTATTGTTCCTTCGATTTCAAGCTAAACAACAATGCTCCTTGTGCTATGTTGAAATGGCGATTATATTCACATCGCGTTACAGGGTATGCGTGGAATAATAATTTGAGCGGATCCAGCCCGCAGTCTTATAGATTCAACCATGCAGTATTCAGTTCGAAGTAGACTCAGTATACGCTGTCGTAGCGAATCCAACCCGCTTGTTCACAGTATCGAAGATACCGTAGAAACGTTCACTACGAGCATAAACACCGCAATTAGCTGTGCAATAGGTCAAAATAGTATGATCACTTACAGGAATGTGTATCCGCTGACGAAACCAAAGGTTTCGCTGCCAATATCCGCAACGATAAGGTAGATGTTATCACTGTTGCCACTGGTGTCACCGATGACGGCATTCATCGAGCGAGGCCAAATTTGCGCATTAGGAGTGAGTGTGAACGCAGTCCCTCCGATGGTAAATATGAGGGGTTTCAGGCTACTGTATTGATCTGAAGTGATCTTAAGCAGCCCCGTGGTCTCGTCCAAGGTAGCGCCAGTGGCAGTTTTGTAAGTATTGAAGGCATCTAGTTGGAGTTCAGTGTGCTTGGCTGGAAACATAATATGTGGAATTACCAGTCGCGATTAGAATGAGTACGGTGGCAGTGTCAATAATTCCTGCCGCTGAAGACAAGATGGTTGAATTGCCGTAAGTAATGGACTGGTCGATTCCCCAGTAATTACAAGCGGGCGATGTGGTTGTGATGGGGGTATATGTGATGTCACTTGTCATTAAAGAGCTATTCCAACCACCAAAAGTGAGTGTGCCAGTCGGATCCTCTTCTGATACAGGGACAAAGTAAACACCGAGGACCTCAGAATGTGTAGGCTCCTGTCTGGAGAGATTGTCCATGATGGTGGGAACTATGTCCGTGTTAGACACCGTGCCCTTTGTCAAGCTCACGGGACCAATGCCAAGGACGCCGTCAACACCGATAAAGCCTTGGTATTTGTTTGCCACCCCAATCGACTGGTTTTTGATAGTCAATGAGCTCAGTGTGATAGTATCTAGATACTCTTTCCCAGAGAAATTGCCGGATCCATAGGAGACAAACTTGAAGTGAAAATGAGTATCAAATAGTAGCACAAAAGAACAAAACATACGACCGTGTTTCCAGTGTTAGTGCTGGTATTGGTAATGGTATAATGTTGATCTGCTCCAATCCACGTGTTACCACTGGTAGTGTCCACAAGAAGTCCATCTGGCACGGTGAACTCATAAATCACGGTTATAGGTCTTACTCGAATGACGCACAGTGCTTCACTGGATTACCGATACCAGCCTGTATAGTGTAACCTATGGGTGCAACGTTGGTGATGGATGCATTCCCATAGTACTTGTCGGTTTCGGCAGCCCGATGCAGCAACTGAGCGCGTGCTCTATCGCCTGCAACGATATTGGTCACACCAACTGCTTTGAATTTAGCGACCAGGCTAACGGCGGTTGTTTGGGTATTCAAGGGAATGGAGAAAACTGGGGATGCAACGAGGAGCAAAAACGACAGGACGATTTTTAGACTAGTGAGTGGCAACATGACTAGAGGAAGAAGGGTTGTAAGCGGGGATAACTTATGAAGGGTCAGGCATCCCCGCATTTTATATTGTATAAAAGGGAACCGAAGAAGGGAATTCGATGAAGCTCAGCTTGGCGTGAGTACCCAACATCTTCAGAAGTTCAATGGGATGAACAATTATTGAACTGAACTTCTATGTAGTCACGGTGGAAACGAACGCTGTGTAACCTTATTCTAGTGTAGCCAATAATCACGTGGTCGTGTCACAAGCCAATTGGCGCGTTTCAATGCGCGACTGCTCATACACCTCGACCAATTCCTGCAGTAGCTCGCTCATGCCAGCACTCCATCGTTCTTATTACGATAATCCTATACTCATTTCTTAACAGAATATTATGTGGCTCATCACCGGTCCATTCGATAGCGTTGAACAGGGGGATACAACAACTACCAGTCTGTCTCTTGCTGTTCTTTTCTTCTCTTCTCTTTGACACTCATTAACAGAGACGAAATTGCTTAAGCCTGGCAAAAAATATGGGCTCGGTCGCAAAGAACAACTGCTGGTGGTGAACAACAAAAAGATATCTCGTGATGCTTGTGAATTCAGGGTGGGCCCGTATACGCCAGGTAACATGGTACGAACCAAATTTCAATTTCAATGCGAAGGCCAGCCCACTAGTTCTCTAGGCTGATCCATTATACGTTCCCACACTTGAACTAGTTAATAACAAGCTCAAGAGCCTCATGGTGAAACGACAGAGAGAGGACGACGTGACTTGCAACCCGTCAGCTTCCATTACTCTTGAGGATGGAGACCACATTACGGTCGTCGCTGGTATTGTAGTGGAGTAGGTGACTCGACATTCTCTGGTTCTCATGTAGTCTAACGTAGTGTCCAGAGTACGATGGCGACGAATAGCATGCTTTGTCCCTCCAGTCAGAGGCATGCCCTCGTTTTCTTCTGAAGATTGCGCTTCAATCGGTCCGTATCGTCCACGATTTAACTGGGCTTTCTGATACCGCACACAGGTATTAGTATGCTCGCTGCGGCGCATGAACTTCTCACCCATCATATCACACCAAAGTATGAAGTGACAACCCCAGTTATGACCTCTTTGCTCTGCGCCGCTCAACTTGTCAAGCCCGAGTGGTTGCAGGAACTTGTGCGACTTGGCAGTACCACCGCAGAAAACGATTCCCTCGGTTTGACTGCCCTCGAAAAGTCTTTTGTCCCGCCCATTGAGAGCAAGTACCGTCCCGCATTCGGACCTGCTCTCCCTCCTGCGCTCAAGAGCTTCAAGCATTGGGAGCCAAATGAAGAGAGGTTGAACTTACTCAGGGGTTTTCGCTTCGTTCTTCTCGCAGCGGACGGGGATATTGATGCAGAGCTGAGGGACCTGGTCGTGAGGGGTGGCGCAGAATATGAAGGATTCAATCTAAAGACGGGGCTCGCAAAGTGGAGGCAGGTGATTGCTAAGGGAAAGAGGAAAGTCGAAGAGCTAAGAGGTGCAGGGAAAAGGCTGGTCGTACTGGCGAAGGATAGTGTAATCCAGAGGGCTGTTGAAGACGAGAAGTGGAGAGAAATGGTTGCAGATGCTGCGAGGTTGGTGACATGAAATACCCGAAAATGCTTCGCTAATACATATACTTAATAGCCTGAGCGTGTATGTCGTTCAACTGGAGACAGTACTTGAGGCTGTTGTTCACGTCGATGCGTCTCACATAGAATCCTCCGGAAGTGGTTCACAAGGTTTTTTCATCATAATTCTCTTCAATGTTCAATTATACTAAGGTCATCTCTATTCATGCAGAATTATCAAGTCACTCTTCTCCTTTGCCTTCCTTTGTTCCCAATACGCACCCCGACGAGCCGTCTTTCCCAAATTGTGCCGATAAAGAAATCACCATGGATACTAGTCAACGCGCTGTCTCCCCCAGAAGTGGAAGACAGGATTCAACTATGCGCTCGCCTGAGCCACCCGTTGTTCCTGAACCTCCGCCGACCAAGCCGAAACGAAAGGTACGTACCAAGCCTGCATGTAGGTAGGGGTTCCACTAAGAAACCACAGCTGGTTCGACGAGTGCCTCTGCCAACTGAGACAGGCGAAGGATCTTTGATGAATTTCAGCAAGGCAGAGTCAGATGTCGACAAACCTAAACCTGAATCTACACAAGCACCTGTATGTCTGGCCTGCTCTACATCGACAAATTTCCTGAATTGATCATCTAGAAACCACCGTCGGGCAGTCGTCCGCGGTTGAAACGTCGCTTAGGATTGCCTGGAATGCCAGGAGTCCCTCCTCCAGAGATCAACATACCTGTTGCTACCATCGACATCAACGATGCAGTTGAGGAAGAACCCCCGCACAAGAAGTTCAAGGACTTATTTGAGGCGAGCGATCCCAACAAGATGATTATTGAGGGTTCGCAGGCTTTTGACGCAGCTTATAACAATGCTGTAGGCACTCAAAATGAAAGCGTCACACAGACAGTGCAGTCTCCTGCCTTCGCACCTCCAAAGCGATTACCGGTTGTAGCAGAGGAAGAAGAAAGCCTGAGCGGGCCCTCACAACGGGCCAAGTCTGTTGCATTTGAGGTGCCGCCCCCGGTGGAAGAGGATGGAGGACAGATATCAGCCGCCCAAACCAGGACGAAGTCAAAGACACCTCTATCCCGCCAACCATCAGAACAACCCCGGGTGACAGCAAAGTCCAAAAAACTCGCTGATGGCGGCAAGCATGTGATCGACAAGGATCAGGCTTTCCTCACTGCTGTTGCTTCGAAAAAGCGTGGGAAGAAGACCGAGGATGAATTTGACCGCGAGTTCAATAAATTGCGGATAACGAAACCCGATCTACAGCGCGAAGAACAGCCATGGATGGATATGGGGGACTTTGACCTCCCAAACATTAGAGGGAACTTTATGGTGATTGAGGATTTGGAGGTGTACAAGTATTCGGACCGCTATCGCGAGGCTGTTAAGAATGACACTCGTGACTCTGTCAACACGAACGTACCGAATTTCAAGAAATTTAAGAAGGTAAGTGTCAGGTGTATTGGTGCCCTGGAGGATCTTGTTGACGTTGGGTAGAAATTAAATGGAACTCGTCGTCCACCGATCGACCTCGTGCTTGCAGAGGAAAATGACTACGGCATGGGCGCAGGTGAGTGCTTCAGTTGCTTCAAGGGAGCAATCTCATCGTTTCACAGGCTACTGGAAAGACACCAAAGACTATACTAAGAACTCGCAGGTAACCGAAAATGGGACCCAGCGAAGCAAAGACAAGCGCCGTGCGCTGGCAATCGATTCTGATGAGGATATCCAGTCACAAACTCTTGAAACCGTCAAAAAACCCGTTCGTAAGCGAGTGCGTACAAAGGAGACAAAGAAATTGTTTTTGAATTCCGATGACGACGACGGCAAAGACGACGCAGGTTTTGGGTCTTCCGAGGAGCAATTACCAGCGCCTTCTACGCCTGCTGCTCGTGCTCGGGCCAGTAAACGCAGGCGTGTCGTTGCTGATGACGATTCTGATGATGGTGTTACTTTCAAGGGGTTCAGCAAGAAAAGAAGAACGAAATAATCCGTAGTTCTACGACTTCATCTAGACTGCCCATACAAGAGATCGAAGCTGGTAGATACATAAGATATACAGATCGAGCAGTTGATATTAATTGGTCCTATCGCAATTCATCATGAATGGCAAATGCAAGCAGGCGCTGGGTTTTGGCTGCCTTTCTGCCTCCGGTTTGCCTGCAGCGGTGTTAAGAGAGCGACAAATAAAGCAATAGAGTATGTACCTTTGTTCCTGACACACAAAGCTCTCTGGGGCACCATCCCAGTCCTCTAGTACATATTTTGTAGCATTGATTTGAGCTTCGTCGTCATCACCAGTACCAAAAAGATCGAGCGCAAGCTGGGTATGACTCACACCAGCATACGTCGTTACACAGCGGGGGTTCACTAAGATGCGCGCGGGAGTGTATGCAGAATTAGGGACAGACAAGGGTGCTGCAGGGAGCACATCAATGGGTACATCTGAGTCCGGCATGGCATCATAGTCAGAGCCAGCGTTCACGTCTGCATCCGGCTCCTCCTCAGGTACTTGCCTGCGTGAGAGCTGGTGGACTTCAGGTGTGGGTACGTTCTCGTGAAAGTCGTTCAGCGCATTGCTGATCCACAGGTCTCTACAGAACCAGGCCTGGCTGCTGTCCAGACATGCCGCATCGGCTGCGCGTGTGGGTACGCTGTCCGACGACGAGGATGCATTGTGGAAATCGGTACCGCAACGGTACTTGATCCCTTTGTAGTAGGATTGAGTTGGATCGACGATATGAGTACCTGCTTCGCAGCAGAAGACTTGAAAGGGAAGGTGTTGAATATATCGGGCGGCGCCAACCTCATCTCGAGGAGGAACTGCGTCTGGTTTTGCTGAGGATGCGGATTGCCTGAATTGGTCGCCGTGAATGTCTCGTGTCCGCCACCTCAAAAAAATGTTAGATGATGTGGCTCGAATTATGACAGAAAGAATATGGATAACAGACCTGTCAGAAAATATGAACTGCCCATTGGATTCTGCCCAGTCCATTCCACACACCATGGCAGCCTCGTTCGCAATGCTGACACGCAGTGTCTCGAGGATGTCATTTGGACATGTGAATCCCTTCAACCAAATGACCCGATGAAATTCAACTTCGCGCTTCTCGTAGAGCTCAAGAAGAGGCTCTAATGCAAGGTTGCGCATGTAGGCTTCTTCCAGGGGGTAATAGGCTGCAGTTGCATCTTCTGTCATCCCAGGCACACGTCGAATTCGGAAGGGGACGCCCAAAAGAGTCAGAACGGCTTCGCAGAGGTCGGTAAGAGTGGCCGTGGAATCTGTAGAGTCATAGTCTAACATAGACACAAAGACATTGGAAGTACCCAGTCGCTTAGCAAGTTGGACGATAACAGCCAGTTGATCTACTAGAAAATGATCGGCTGAATGAATTGCCATTGCTACAAAATAAAGCCGGTCATCTTTGGCGAGGTCATCATAGGCATCTTCGTCGACGTTCTTGTTTTGTCCGAACGGGCGAGCTAGTGTCGGACAATACGCGGCCACCCAGCCATTAAGAGATAGCAAGCTCTCGACAGCAGTCAAAACGTTCTGAAGATCTGCATGAGCAGTGTCCTTTCCCGTTATTCTAGTTTGGGGTCACGTCAGATATTACGGAGAGTTGGAGGACACTCACAATGGTGCTTGAAACCGATACCAATAATCAGTGACCCCGTTGGCTATGACATCGTCGAATATATCCTTCTTGACATCTCTCCCTGTCCTCCCTTGCAGGAATTTGTGCTTTCGGACATTTAGAACCTTGTTTACACCCGTAACGCGCTCAAAGACGTTGTAGGATTGGAAGACTGACGGGTCCAATGAAGATGAAGAATGGGGGCTAAGTACGATCTTTACACCCAATATGAGAGCCGCAGCAATAAATACCTTCGTTAGAAGGTGACGCCTTGGAATAAAGGCCATCATTGGGCAAACCGAGTCAAACGCCGCAAGGTGAAGGGATACTTGTGCGCCGCTATTCAATATTTAACTGGTAAACACTACATTAATCATATTACTATCCATCCGACCTTAGCTCAGTTGGAAGAGCGCGAGACTGTAATTGGAAAAATGTCATCTTGAGGTCGCCTGTTCGAGCCAGGCAGGTCGGATTCTTTTTCTGGTAAACGACCAGTCTAACATGCGAAAGCATGCTCTTTTTTCAATACTGCAGTGGGTTCTCTATGTTTTGACAATATATCTTATTGCTTTGATTCACCCCTGCAGGTACGTCCAAGCAGTTGGTTTGATCTCGTCCGACGTTCACGGTAGTCATAACATATAATGAGGTTCGGAGGATTATATGTCACACTTGATGTATTTAGCGTCAGTTACCTGCGGTGCCCTATGCCACATAATGATCATATACATCCAGTCGGACCTGCGACGGCACGCTGTCGCGGTTGTGCCAATAACAAGAGAAACTTGACTTCTTCTATAACGATGAATCAACAGCACTACCATTTACCTACAGGCTACAGCAGCCTAAGTCTCAGTGACTTTCGGCCCTCCGAGGCGGGCACCAGTGAATAGAACAGCCACCTCGATGCTTCACTGCCCTGCCAGTGGATCATCTGCATGTACCACCTGTCTGCAAAAAAACACCTCAAGAACATGGGGTGTATCCAAAGTGTACCTCTTTCCCTCAGGCACACTTTCCTACGTGGAAACCAGCATACTTCTGACGGCTTCGAGACGACTGAAACGTTGACCTCCCCCATCGCTATCTTGTCCTTCACCGGACATGGCACTGAACAAATTTTAGAGCAGGCATGTGTTGACGTGTATGCATATAAGCTAAAAATTTCTTAATGCCTCACGCAGCGCATCCTACACGCAAGTCAGCGATACTCTCCACAGGGAGGTCCGGAAAATGGAATTGACAACAGTGTCAGTTGGAACGAGAATATGTAAGCGGCGATAAAACTCTTTCTGGTGATGACCAGGGAGATCCAGCAAGACCTGCTCCTGGATGGTGATAGGTCCCGAAAAAGGATCCGAGAGTGAATGAAGAACACAACGACTTGGGTCAGCCCCGACAATTTTGAGTTGTGGAATTTTGACTCGGGAGTGTCTTAGGGTGAGTGTGTTTGACGGTAGAAGTAATTAGTGCAAGTGAGGGGCCGCCTCCCCTGCGCTCATTGCGCGATGAAGTGCGTGTTACGGTGGTGTACGTACTGCTTACTGCAACAATGTTATTACGCAGCATCGTGTAGAGAAATCAAGCATGACCACGATGCTCGTGCTTTGGTTGAGCAATATATTCTTGCGGATTCAAAAGTGAAGCCTGTATTCTGTCGGACAGGTGTACGGCATTTCTCAACGAGTCCGGCTATTCAGAAGGGCTATTGAGCTATAAACATCGCAGCTGGAGATACGGTTCCAAACCACAGGAGGGGATACTCCCGTGCCACCGTGTCATAAAAGGGGGGGCCGCTCGATAATATATCTGCCAGCAAATTTCCGCTTTCCGGAACGTCCGATGCCTGCTTGCTGTGCTTTCCTATGATATCAACGAGGTCAAATTCCGGGAGGTGTTCGTGGCGTGAGCCGTTCGTCGTCTTTTTCTTCTTCACGCGGGCTTCTTTCTGGGAGGCACGTAGTGTCGGGCATGCGCACGACCGCTTAATCTCTTCTCAATTTAACTGCCGAAGACCAAGGATGCTGACGAATCCAGCGGCCATCCGTTCTGCTGTCAATAGTATCTTGCAGCTCTATTCTCGTGCTCATGTCTCGGTAAGCTCTTCAGAAGTATATAGACGAGCTGCCCTCTGGCGTCTTCATGCGCACTGGCCAGTATCAGATCGAAAAGTTGGCGGTTGTCACCGAAAGCCGGATATGTGATGGATTGTCGCTGGCGGTCAATCGAGTGCCTAATTAGTAACTCAACCAGATTCAACACAAGGAAAGCACGGTAGGTTGAGGCTAATTGGGCAACATCGCGTCTTCCCATAATGATTCACGAAGTTGCGTAAGTGGTCGTTCCTGAAGTAGGTTCAGCGCCACGACAATCATGAGATAGAGCACAATCCATACTTGTCGGTTATGTGCGATAACACCGTAGTCCTTCATAAGGCTGGCGATCTTCCTGAATCGCAAGGACATGGGGGTGAGTTCTTCGCTGGAATATCGTCACTCTTGGTTTGCTATGGGTGTTCATAATTAACTAGAGAAGCAAGCGTGCGGAAAAGGGGGTTATGCTTGTGAAGCAGGAACCGCAGGGCCGAAAGGTGCTGTGAGACAGAAGTTTCGGGGTGGCCACGCCCAGGAATGGAAATAGGTACGATTACCCTCGATTACTGTCTTCTCAATCCCTTGGTGGGCGGCGGCGCTTCATTCGGCAACTAATCCCGTCTTCCCATTGTCGATCTTTACCCATTTCAGGAACGTCTCGCAAGTAAGTATCAATAATGTGCCTGCTAGACTCTGAAAATGCACTAAGGCAACTTATTTCTTCTTTGCATATTCGACAACCTCCACTTCAACTTAGTCGGCTTTGACAGTCGGGCATCGTCAACTGATCCTTTTATTCAGCAGAAAAGTCATCGAGAACTCACGCAAAGTGTTCTGAAAACGGGTATCGCGGGTAGTGGACCCTACTTTGGATCACCAATGTGCGTGCGCAAATCCTCTGAGTGCTTCACTATTCTTTTTCCCTAGTTTGACAGCATCTTCTATGATGAAACTCACTTCAAGAGTAACCCCCCGGTGACGGCAGGCGCCCCCATCTTTTTGCGAATGTGTCAAAATTTTATGTGTGAATGGTACGGACTTCCCTGGAAGTTACATCTACTATTCCAAGTGGACTGAGACGATATCTCGGCGGAGAACGGAAGCGCATGCTCTCGAAGCTGTCATTCCGAATACGCGAGAACAAAACGAAAGCATCGTGTAAACCTTTTGCCCCCATTTAGCGGATTATAGTGCTTCTTGAGCCGATGGCCAACGTCAATGTTTTTGGGCCCCTTCCTCTATCAAGGGCAGGCTTGGATGTGACAGTAAGCTTCAAGAGGAAATGGGGGCGACGAACAACATACATCTGATGTATCGTGTAAATTTTGCCTTGTGTATGCAGAGTGATAACCACCGAAATGAACTTTTACGGAGCTATGGAAGCGACGGTTTGGAGGGAAATGTCTCACTTTGGTCCATCGAGAACCTTATCATATCCTAGAATAAGAGTTCAATACAGACCCCTAAAAATTCAGAACATATCTCTATCATTGTACTTGAAATCGTTCACCTTTCAACTTCTGACGAGGACTCTGGTTTGAACGCAATAGTGAGCAGTGAGCACCGTGACGACGCACTTAGCTTTAGATCCTAACACAAACAAACACACAAGCATATTACGTATTTACATGGTACAATTATCCGCAGATCCACCGAGAAAATTTTCATTGCTGGTTGGTAAGTGGGTATACACCATGTAAGTCATATTTCATAAACGGGGTTGAGCTATAGGATATCTAACGGGCAGGTCCACTGTTCCATTCATCAAGCTGCATTAACATTGTTGATTCTATCATTGATGCAGTGTGGCCTCGAGATGCGTATCATCTTACTTTCCGGTCTTCTCGGGGATCTGCAGAAGGTTGTCTGAGAATTTGATACAATGGACCTCCACTCACGTCTCCGTGCGCGAAACGTCAACCGTTATCTGCTAACGTTGACGACAAGTATTCATCAATCTAGTTGGCCACCTCGTAAGGATCCTCCTTTACAGGTAATGCGCATTTATACATTTCCCACACCTCCTATACGCGTAGCTCATCTCATCCCATTCTTGACATAGTATCAGCGGCCGGTGTAATGCGACAGTCAAAACATTGCTTGCAGGCTACTATACAAGTGCTTTCGGGAGCGAACTATGTTCCATGTGCAAGTAAACGTCAGCTTCTTGCTGCCGTACCTGCTTGTGAACCTCGTACAATCTTTGTGCTGGTCATCCTGCTATTGGTTGATTTTCATGACCGGCGTATTGAACGCCTGAAGGGAATGTGGCTTCATCACTTCTTCATCTGCACGATAGTGTCTGTGCCTGGCACACTTCAAAGCTTCGATGCCTACTCCGAACTGTCTTCTGTGCCTTTGCTGCACGTGTCCATGGTAAGCGCAGCTCGAAGGAGGCGTAGTCACTGCTCCATGTCCTCTCCAACGAAAATGCTATATAGTCTGTCTCGTCGATGTCCCATAAGCCTCACGCACACCCATGGACGCTTATTATCGCACACAGTCTTCGAGGTCACTGGTGAGTTACTATGGCAATGATCTCTGTACTAAGTTTTAACCCAGATGTTAGAATATGAATCATACTGCAACTGCGCCTGCATGCCGTGAGCACTGCATTCGGTGCCATAAAGACTTCTCAGTCAATTATCCTTCGGCTTGCGTCGTACCCCACGTGTTCGATTCCCGTTGTGACCCACTTCGTCTGTACAGTGGAGAATTCCAATGGATGTCAGAGTGTTGCGGAGGCTATGGTACTGTGACGGAGGAAGGACCTGGAAGTGGTACCTTCCGCATGATGGAACTCACTGCATGTTATCGTGGTCCGCACACGACGTACAAGGACGCTGTCCGACTCCAATACAATGGTGTAAGCATCCTCAGATGCAGACACAACGGTTCAGGGAAATGCATCCGAAACCACTTGACGCAGAGAAATAAACCCGTTTTTGACAAGGAGGTGGTCTATTGCGATGGTGACGAACAAGACCGTCACCATGATGGATAGGGGCAGATCGTGTACTATTTAGCGGTTGAACGGACTAGAGGATGATAAGACTTTCTTGAGAAGCAGCCTTTCGCCTCTGTACACACCCTCGGAACTTGTATTGCAGCCACTCATAAGATAGCCCATGTTATTACAGTTTTTCGTCCGCTGGCATAATCGACTCCACCAAGACACAAGAACACGGATCGTAGCCAAGTTGTACATGTATATGATAACAATGCGTGAGTGAATCAAGGACAAAACCTCCCCGGGCCCCGCAAGCAGGCACAAAGTATATATGACAAGGTCATTCATTGGTTATTCAACAGCACAATCCCTTTACGGGTTGCAGAAAGGCAAACCACCGAAGAGTGGAGCTGCAGCACCCGTGGAATTCAAACCTCGAAGAAGGAAGACGGTCGTCATGATGGTAATCCCTTGTTTTCAAGGGAACACATCGAAGTCAATTCGAAAGTTGCACTAAATAAAATACACGGTCTTTATTGAGCAGCATTTGGCGAAAGGACCAGAAGAACTTAACTTGAGGCTGTTCCGAAAATTTTATGACATTCGAATCTCATCCAAAATGAATAAGTCGTCCTCGAATGAGGTCGAATATAATATATTACTTGAGGCCATGTCAAGGAAATGAAGTGAAGTGCACAAATTGCAAAGCAACTGCCACTGCCACAGCAACGAACGGGAAGCCAGGCCGGATATGCATTGCACCCGACCCGACCATATCATAGTGCGGCTTTCCCATTATGGTAATGATCACGGATTTACTTACCAGTTTACATAATGCATGCATGAGTAGCCGCAAGTGCACTCGATCCTTAGCTAGGCTATAGTTGGTCAGGTCGATCATGCAGCACTGAATCTCCGTTGAAGTGTCTCAATAATATGACGGTACCACTTGTGAGGACTTGATTTTGTAAAAACACATTAATTCCCATAAACTGATTGATTCCGAGAGAACAAAGCATATAACCTGTGACATAACATGTGCTCAGACATCGCGTAAAGAGATCGGTCTAACCAAAAAGCTACGTAGCTAGTATAATCCCAGTCACCATATACCCATGCCCAAATTTCAAAAGCCCATAAAACCTTACAGAGTATACAAACATGCAACAATGCCTTGCCCCTAGATCCTGCCAGTGAGACTAAACTAAATACATAAATAATGGAACGAGAAGCACTTGATTAACTCAAAACTGGATATGCAGAGGCTCGTGCTCTTCGGGTTCGATGATCTCCCCCTCTGCATTTAATGGCCAAAAAGTATTTCTGAAGAAGTTGTCAGGGTCATACTTCTTTTTCACCTCGCACAGCCTAGCCCAGTTCTCGCCATAGCAAGCAATGACACGACCAGGAGGCTCCTGCCTGCCCAAGAACTGTAGGCGATGTGAATGAAAAAGATCACGTGTGGGTACGGAGGAAACGCATACGCTTGGCAAGGGGCCACCGAGCGTCACCGGTGCTAGAGTCTCTGCAATCCACTAACGAACATGACGCGTGAGTATAAGAACAAGTAACTGATTATAAAAATAATTACCTCCTCCGCGGAATGAACACAACGCGGATCTTGGAATTTGATATCCCACTGATGCAACGCAGCGACAGTAAAGGAAGCCTGGCGTTGCGCCTTCGGTATACAATTATCCTCGAAATCACAGAGTGCGCCACCAGCCAGTTCAAACAGCCACGCTGTGTCCGAGATGCAGTAAGAGATCAGAAACGAGGGTGAGACAAAAAAGACATACTGCAGCCAACAGGCGTGTCCGCAAATTGAAGGACTGTCTTATTCACAATGTCATCCGGAAGCGAACTAATAAGCGCAGATCGTATGTACCACTTGTTTCCTGCTATTAACGGCAAACATCTCAGAAGACATGTTGATTCAATTAACTCTACTACTCACCTTTTCCACGGAGAACCTGTGCAACGCTGTCTTGTTGATGAAGGAAAGACTTCTCATCAACCTCATTGAGAAGACACTGTTCACCGTCCCACGATGAAATGGCCTGTAAGAACTCTTGGCCCTTCACCTTGGGGCCAACGTAGCACATCTGGATAACAACCAGGGAGTCCTTCCCTGCAGGTCCAGCCGTAAGCAGAACATTGGCATACAACTCTCGGGGAGCACCCTTGACGCAGTCGCGAAAGTGCTTGATTAGTGATGGTGCAGTCGCGCGATGAAAACGACTGAACAATAGTGTGAAATTCCGATCCAATTCAAATAAGAGACAAGTACCCACTAAATGAGATTACCCGCAAAGACGACGGGAACTGGATAAGCTCTGGCTTTGTAACGTGTGACGACACCAAAGGCTGGGCCAGCACCGCGTAGTGCCCACCACAAGTCTAGACGTCAGTCAAGACGGGGTGAATATTATTATATGCATGATACGTACCTGGGTGTTCGTTGTGGTTGACCGTGACGATTTGACCGTCTGCTAAAACGACTTCTGCTTCTACCAGGTTGTCACTGCTCAGGCCGTGAAGACGGCCCAGGAATCCAAAGCCCCCCAATATCATGATTGCTGAACCAACGGGATGGGCCGCACTAATCCGCTCGGTAAATGACGGTAAAAATTTGGGAAAAGGAAAAACTTACGACGGGATGTGGTATGGAACAGCGCCACGTCCGCCAGCGAGTGATGTCGCTTCTAAAGGGTTTTCCGCTGAGAACTGGTCGATTTCCTTCTGTCTCTTTCCTGCACCGAAGGTCACGAAGGCATGAGAGTAGATGGGCATTGCATAAGTCAAAATGTTGGTTGGAGACTCGAGGAAACTCGGCGTAGCAAACAATGCGTTTGGCATGGATTGGGCAAGCCGAGAAGTGGAGGCGACAGGTGGCGCGGGACTGTTGGATGTATCATCTAGATAGGAAAATGGATCATCCAAAGAGGATAGACATGGGGGCGGCTTTGAACTGGTATCTGGCAGCGGAGAAGGTGGGACAACAACGGTAGTGGTACCATCCATGGATGGAAGATTAGAAGCCAAGGGGTTAGAAACCATGGGGATAGAAGAACCAAGGGAGTTAGAGGATGACAACGTAGTGTTAGAAACGTGACTACTTTCTGAGGTCGCAGAATAGGTGGGCATCTGTGGGGTCTCCAACGCGGGAGCTGCGAATTCCAACCTTCGTCGAGTGACGGGAGGGCGATCAGCAAATGGGGCGGATGATCCTCCTGGATAAAGAAAATCTGCTACAGTTGCAGATGCCAGGTCGTAATACCTCAGCTCCTCGTCATCTTCCCTTCTTCGCTTAGTGTTAGCCACGGCAGCAACTCTATCTAGAAGCGGTGTGCCAACTTTGACCTTCCCTTTACTGCCGAGTAAAGGCATGTCTCGAATACTAGTAAACGAGCCATCGGCAGCAGGAGGTTCAATGTCAATGTCGGTGATTTTGCAGAGGTCGATGATAATGTCGCCTCCAACTGCCCAGCCAGCGGTGCCATAGCCTCCGGCCTTGACAGATGCAGAAATTGAATGCTTTCTGCAGAACAAAATGACTCTACGGGGATAATTGAATATCTAAGATATGTCTGAGGACTAAGAACTTACTGGCTAACATCTAGAGCATCAAGAGGACAAACGACAGCCATAGCGGAAACTTTGACATCGCCATTGAACATTCCAGAATATTCCAGAAAACTACAGTGCCTGTCAGATGTGTCAGGGAATGATCTAGTAAATTATACCTGGGATCACCCCTGCGATAAGTGTCTCCGCGAACGGTCGATCTTAGTTCTTGGTAAAGAACATCGGACAGTGAGATGTCAGAAGCCATAGCAAGAGCTGCACAAAGCTAAGTTGAGAGCAAGTCTAGAGGAGGGGAATAGAGAGGTTCTGATCAGCAACGTACGAAACCGACTGGTTTTTAAGGAGGCTGGTGATTAATTAGGAGGGTCTGATAATAATTTTAGGTGAAGTTTACATATAAATTGGAACGTTTGAGATCCTGCATAGGACAGCATGGCGATAAATTTGACCGGAGTGCATACTGAAGGCGATGTTTCATGAACCAAATTTTTGCGGTCGCGGAACCGTTAAGTTTGCGCGGAATTGGTGCAGAAGTTATTTGCAACGCTCACATTTAATTCTAGAATGATCGGTATCAGTCTCCACCAAGATCAACGTTAACTTTACGGTCACCCTGAAATGTTCTAGTTGAACCTAGCGCGCTTCGTCGCTGAATCCTCTGGGCGTGAATATCTAACAGGCAGCCTCCGATTCGGAACTCAGCATCCGACGGTTGGGCGTTTACCTGTGAGTCATCTTGTATGGCACCATGCCGCATGCCTGATGGAATGTAGGTACGTCACACTACACAGCACTGGCCCGGGGCTTCCGTTGTACGTCCGTCCTCGCTCCATCAGAACTACGGAATACTTGATCAATGACAGCCGTTCCGGTAACATCAAAATTTGGATGCTCCCTGGCTCCAATCGTCCATGATGCCACACTCATAATTACCGGAGCATCGTGGTGAGCCAAACATACTATGTAGTAGGTTCTGATGTGGTTGTACGTATTCCGAAGACTTACCTAAATCATCACCGATTCATCGAGGCACCATCCGCTCCAATCGCATCCTCTGACCAACTTTCGTTTCACCGTCGCCGTTTACTATAAGGCTTCATTTTTTCTGTCTTCAACCCTTCCACTCCAAACATGAGCTACCTGACTCCAGGTGAAGAGACCATGGACTGCGACCCGGACTCCAGTGATGCAATAATGATGTACTTGGGGCATGCCTATCAATAGATTTACCCCTTAGATATGTAAAGGTTTACGTCCACAGCTCAACGCACCACAAGCTCCACCAACTTTATCTGATAACGCTGATTAACGGAGTCCCGCACACTCGCATCGAGGTGCCAGACATGTGCTGCCTATCATAACACATAACTTGAATCTTCAAATACTCTGCGGATAACCAGACAGGATAACTAACTATTTACAGGCACGCTCGTAATACAAATCCATTTGCGTATGACGCTTAACATCCCTTACCAGTGCGTGGTGCCAATGACACCCTCAATGGCAATTGAACCCCATTCTCAACTTCACCTTCCACTGTTGGAGCCATCACCAAGCAAGCCTCCCGTCGAATAAGTTCGGTTTTATCAGTCGGGGCAAACTCAAACTTTCCAACTATCTCCGTAAGAAATGCTTGAATTTCGATCACCCTGAATAAACATTCATATCAGATTCACACCATCGTCACCGAACAACTCATACACTCACGCGAAGCGCCATCCAATACATGACCTCACTCCTCCGAGGAACGTCATTCTAGACACAAATCGGGGTTCATGCGTGTGGCAAGATAGAGACGAACGCTTACAGATTGGAGTACACCCCTATTGACGTCACCTTCTTCTCTTTCGCTGTGCCATTGAGCCATCTATCTGGATTGAATACATGCGCATCCTCGCCCCAGAGCTCCTTGTTTCTGACCAATATGAACGCAGCGTTAGAAGAAAGAATGCCGGCACTATGCGGTGCCTCCTACCGGTTGTACGCTGCAATTGATGCAATAATTCGGGTACCCTTCGGAACAGGTAGCTCATGGATGACGTCCCCAGATCGCGTGGTGATTGGCCGTGACAACGGAAGGACGTCATCTTGGCTGGCGCATCGGTATGCATGATATGCGACACAACAAAATCTCAGAACTTCCTACAATGGCAAGCATAACGTTATGATAAGCCCAAATATTGCTTGCACGATCCGTCACGCACTTTCATCACAGCAGTAGTATATGGCATAGCATCAAAATCAGCGATTGTGAAGTTGACATCTCCGCGTGCGTGCACAGCGGCTTCTGTTTCCCATATCTCCGTCCGGAGACGGGATTGGATCTTAGGCTGCTTGGCTAGCTCGAGGAGGGCCCAACTGATAGTGTTCGAGGTCGTCTCATGACCTGCGAAGAGGATAGTACTAACAATCTGTGAGCGGAAAGTTGTGCAATTATGGAAATGGAATAGACTCACCGCATCTGAGCAAACAGTTCTTCTTCCGTTAACTTCGCCTTCGCATTTGCATCCATATTAGCTTTGACTGTGCCATAATTAGATGGCCTAGATCTGAATATGACTGTTGAGAATGACGACCTACCAAGTAAGCTAAAGACATCTCGGCTGCCTTTACCCCTTAATAGCATCTCTGCCTTGTCTTTCACCAACTGCTTTGCAACAGATGTTGACATTCTACCTGTCTCACGCATGCGCACGACACGTGGGTTTTTGCTCATCTCTCCGAGGTATTCGAGAATCTGAGGTGGGATATACTTTGATATCCCCTGAAAGAGTACCTGCCTATCTGACGGAGATCCAAACACGTCAGTCCTATTGCAACGAACATTCAATCCAGATCAGTTAAGGGAAACCCGGGTTCTTGGCAAAAGACAAAACTGACATTACATTCCTGTATGAGCGCGCAAGAGCGCTTTCATTATCATCAATGGAGCTGAAGTGCACATCAAAAGCAGCTGAAAACGAGATAAAAATAGGTGCTTGTGTAACTTAGATAGCACGTACCTTCTCCAATAGCATCCAAGGTTGCGCGGGACAGCCAGGCAGGAATATTGAACACTGCTGACTCCTCTCTAGAGTTACCGATGATTTCCATCCATTTGTTGCTCATCTGTGAGAATGTGCGTTATTGACGGATGTTGGGGGTATTAAGTGGCTTCGATACCTACAGACTCAGCACAGTTCTTGAATAATAATAAGAAGGCTTTGGACTCTGGCCCACCAAATCCAGGGAGCATTACTCTTCGGTGTCGTTTGTGATCGTCACCTTCAAAATTTAACTACAGATCATTCCATGTTTTGATCTGGTGGCTAAAAACCTACCATCCGCCCAGATAATTCCTTTTCCGTTGAGCATCTGAGTGAGGACGCGGCGATCACGCGGTTTGGGAAACCGATAACCTGACTTTGTGAATATGTATTGTAGGGCGGCCGGGTCGGAAATCATCAACTGGTCTTCCTATGAATCGGCGGAGGATCAGAAAAGGTATGCCGCGAGTGTGGATTTCATTACATACGCCAAAAGAGCCCTTGAAGCGAACGATATTCCCATACTGAGCTTGCCACTTGAAGTCAGCTTCCGCTGCCTGACCTTGATAAAGCTCTTTAAGATTCCCTGGTGATCATATCAGCGAAGGGATCCAGCAAGAGAAAATAGATATACCCATGATAAACGAGGCAGACTCTGGGCCGGGAACGTCTGCCAAAGAGATATGAAAGTATCGACGGTACACCCCATAGACAATCACAAGCGCCGCAAGACCAGCAGCGATAAAAACAGGATCCATGGTTACAAGAGATAAAGCATGTGGAGGCAGCTTTATCAATCTCTCTCGTATGAACTAGATGACACTTAAAGTATGACGTGCATTCTTCTGCGGGCCTGCGTATCGGAAGGAACAGGGCCAGAAGTTGCCTATTATTGAACTCTTACAAGTTCATGATTGCGTGAGTTTGGTCCCGGTGATATGGAAAGAGAAAAATGAGAGCTATATGAAATGTTGGGTGTGTCATTGGGGTTTACACCAAAGATTTGTTATTCTGTATGTTGGATATCAGGGGTCGAGGTACGAGCTCGACACTTTTCGGGATTCTTCGGGAATGATGGCGCAATATTGGCGGGCATCGGCGGCATAGTTTTACCGCTGGCAGACATATATAAGGAGGTATTTTACGGTACAAGACGCTATGCGTTTGTTAATCGGGTTCCCTGTACAATCGAGTTAGATCGTACTTCGAAGAACGTGTCTGAGACTTGCGGATAACTCAATACCGTAGCCAGTAGGGCAGCTCCAGCTCTCAGGAATTGGTCACACCAGTCGGTTAAGACATCCGAGTCACCTGGAGATTTTTGATAACTCCACGTCCTGACTAATATTTTAGCCATGATAATTCTTCTCATCATGACAGAGCGAATATGACGTGGTACTCACTCGTGTCCCTGCGAAACTAGGTCAAAAGCGGTCCTTCAGGAGCACTTCGTCTCCATCAGATGATAGCTGACGGTCGCCCACTGACAGTTCTCGAATTAGTAGCAGCGGGGCTGTCCGACAAAATACACAATTGTATTGTTGATGAATCATTCATGAATGATGGCCCAGTTACCACTGGTATTTTTGGGACTTGAGTGTAGTCTCTCACAGAGTTGTTCCTTCTGTATAAGATGAATACATGATTACATGATGAGGATGAGTTGAAGCAGGAGTCCAAACTTAGGACTTGCAAGGCCACGTGGCGTGTCAGTCATGGTGGCAATGCAGGCTTGAATGTCGAACACGACCACAAAATTTACTGGCACTGGTCTTCAAGCTTCAAGCGTCAAGTTGGACTCGCATGGACTTTTTATCGCAGACCTATATCGCCCTTCGTGGTCCAACAGGCGCACCTCAGTCTGCGCAGGACACGATCGCAAAACTCAGTGACCGGTTATCTCCTTCTACCCTCCTTGCGGACAGACGTGCTGCTGTCCTTGCTTTGAAGGGTTTGGCTCGCGATTGCAAGGAAGATGTCGGTGAAAGGGCCTTTCCTGGCCTTATCGAAGTCCTACAGAATGATGCGGAAATAGACGCTGAAATAGCGAAAGCCGTGCTCGAGACTATTACCCAGCTCTGTGAAGCCGATGACAATTCCAAGGACCTTGCATTGAAACACACAGACTATTTTATTGGAAATGGACAAGCAGTTCATGTTTTGTTCTCCCTCCTTGGTGACACGAACTTCTATACCCGTTATGCGACACTACAGTTGCTCTCGGTACTATTACAGAACCGCCGTTCTCAAGTTCAAGGGTATTTCCTCAAGGCCCCCGCTGGTGCCTCTAGTGTCATTGCCGTCTTGGAGGATAAGCGCGAGATAATTCGTAATGGTGTGTATTTTAGCTACTCTATCTCGTCCCACGCGTGGTACACGGTAGACCTGCTCATACTATCTATCTCGACAAAGCTGGACGTTGAACATAACTTAGTCCTCGCATGGCTCTGCTCATTCATAAGTCCTACCTGTAGCAGGGCTTTAAACGATAGTATTCCACACAGGTCTACCAAGGCTGGCATAAGACTTGTTGACTTCCCTCACTAATGCCAATACACTTTCAGAAAGCATCATTATGATTCAAATGCTTATTTCACAAAGCCCTGACATACAGAAGGTGCTTGCCTTTGAAGGTGCATTTGAAAAGCTCTTCAATACTGTCACACACGAAGGCGGATTGGAAGGAGGTGTGATCTCCCAGGACGCACTTCGATGTGTCGACAGTCTGCTTCGGTATAATAGCTCGAATCAGGTGATTGATGTTCTCTGCTTGAAGCGCACTTCCATTGATCTCTACGATAGAGTTACTTCCGCGAAACGTCTCTTCCAGCGTTGTTATGCTCCCTCTTGCTCTTACCGTCCAACCTTTCCCTCCAGGATTCAGCTCCACAAGAGTTTGCATTGCAATTTTGGGACCCACAAAAAGTGGCAAATGTGTCACTGGTACTTGGTATCATGGGAATGTTGGTTGGGTCTAAAGGCAGCGTCAGTAGATTCCAATATCCTTCCTACATTTGTTTCATAGTTTCTTCAGAACCAAGAGTTATCCGTCTTCGTGCGAGGCTTTATCGAACTCGCCCTCGCATCTAATGCACCGACACCCCTCAAGACTCAGGTCTGTTTTATACGGCAGGCGTCTCACAATACAAACCTGATTGTAGTGTGCGTTAGGCACTCCATCTCATTCCTAACACGTTGACTCTCCCGCTCTCGGAGGTGATTTTAACCCCCTATATGCCCGTGCCTGAGACCCACGGAGAAGAATGGGACAGACTGGAGCCGGCGTCTGCGCTTGATGCACTTGTAGAGCTCGCACTCCACGGAGAGTATAATGGGCTATACAGGGATAGTCGCACTAAGGAGGGACTTGAGCTAAGGAGCGCAGCTGTAATTGTTTTTGATGTATGTCTTTGTCCCCATCTTCCGGCAGAAAGGGTCCGTATTGATACACTATAGAACTTTGTGCGGAAAGAGGATATCAGACAGGCCATTGTGCAAGGGATGCTTCCTCTCCAACGTAAGCAACATCTTCCATACCAAGCAAACATGATTTAGATTGTATTTGCAGAACCAAGTGAGGTTCCAATGATATCGCCACTCCTGCACTCTCTCTGCCTCTCCCCTTCATCCCCTCCCAACATTGCTAATGTGACCTCTACTCATCTTGCCACACTGCTCTTTGCTCACCTGCTCACCGGCTCCCCAAGAGCGAAAACTGCCGCCCGGTCCATCAAGCCTTCTTCCAATATTCCAGGGGAGACTTCAGGTCAAGGACCACTTTTTGTCCCTGCAGATAGTACTCCAGCGCCAACGCCGCCGGAAGAGGACGAGGAAGATGCCCCTCAGAGTCTGTTGCATCTCTTTGCCGAGAACCTCTCATTGTGCTTCCTATCTCGCTCCAGGGCTGAGGACGACCGTGAGGAACGCGAGTTGAATAGATTGATTGTTGGGTACATCTGTCTGCTTGCACAGTGGCTCTGGGATGACCCTAAAGCCACGAGGGAATTCTTAGAAGCTGGCGGGCTGGGCACAGTGAGTCTTGTGCCCGATTCTGTGAACACTTACAAGACCTCAGGAACACATAGTTAGTGGAACCTATTAATCAGACTTCTGATTCGGAAGACCTCATACCAGGGCTTTGCACGTTTCTACTGGGCATCTGTTATGAATTCAATCGGGAACCTGGAGAGATCACTCGGCATGTTCTTTCATCCTTTGTCTTTCATGCGTGTTTATATCTGCGTATTCCACAGCGCCACCATCCATCCTATCATCTCTCGGTTGGGCATAGATGTGCTTATCGGTCATATGACTCGCGTACGAGAGCACGACTGGTTCAAGTCTATCGGTCCTGAATCTATGGTACTCCGTTATCCATCCAAGGCACTCCAAAACACTCCACTTGCCGAACAAGAAGGCGAAATCTGGCTTGACTGGTCTTTCGTTGACTTCTGGAAATCGAATCAACGTGCGCTGCGAGACTTCTCTCTATCGCATGTCATTGACCTAATTACTTCCTTGAAGATACCATCCAGAGGGGTTTGGCAACGGATCCTAGCACTCTTGCTTCATCGTCAGGTCAGTAACAAGACAAGGACCATCATCAGCCCCATTGACTTACTGGCGGAACAGGCCAAAGTGCAGAGTCTGCGATGCTCATCAGTTCCCTTAAAGATGTCATTCGCTCTCAAGTGCAGGAGATAGATGCATTGCAACTTCGTCTCAAGGAGCTATCAGCCACTGAAGCTCGGGTACGTGGTCATGGATATATCCGGATACTACTGCTTATTGTGATTGACCGACAGTTGACTGACTCAGAGGCGCGTGTTGCAGAGCTCGAGGCTGAATTGCAGAGATCAGATGGCAAGAAGAGGGAGGTCGAGAAGGAGCAGGAGGACCTTCTGGTCCTCCTCGACGACATAAGTACTAAGCGCAGGCGAGACAAGCAGCGGATGAGAGAAGCAGGCATGGAGGTTTCCGAGGACGAGGCAGATGATGAGGGTGAAGATGAGGATGAGGGAGGGGAGGAGTAAACACCAGTACCCATCAACTTTTATCTTTGCTAGGGTCCTACCGTATCTCAACATCTCACCTTTCCACACTACCTCGAGTACATAACCATAGGCTCACCCATGTTCTCCCCGAGGTTGGCAGCATGACTTGAAGATCAATTATTACAAGAGTCTTCTTTGTCCAGCAATTCCGTTCCAAGTACTGATACTCCAATTCAAAGCTAGAAAAAAGATTGATGGGCGTCCCTGACATGGACGACGCAAAGAGTCTGCTCTGCAATTGTATCACTACCTAATATCTTTGTTGTAGTAAAAGTCCGAGGTCGGCTAAAAAGACCGGTCCGGCTGTGTATCTTATCGTCTCAGGAGCTGAAAGCCTAGACACAAAACTCGTGTCTACGACATATATAACCCAGGCATCTAGATCTTCCCGTAGGTGGGTTATGATAGAGTTCTGAAAGGCAGGTTACCTTCGCTTGGAGCGAACGCGGACCATCATGATTTACTCCCACCCTCATGGGCTTAAAAAAGGAGCTTCCTGCATAGAACCAGAAGTACGAGGCCCAAGCGGTCGGAGTGACGGTAGCACCCTGACGGAGCTTTCGCAGGCGCTGCCCTTCAGGGGACAGTAGCTGCAGCACTGATTACAGCTCGGGGGTGTCACTGGTCAGCCTAGGAGTACACAAAGACCTTACTCTATCTTTGCTTCGTTTGAGAAAGTGCTACTGATACTCCTTTAGCGACGTAGTGGGACACACGTATGTAACATCAGGCTACGGAAAGATTCTTCCGATAAGATGTAGTGTACGAGGTCACCGCGGTCGAGTACATGCGGTTCAATGAGAAATTAAATTGAGGCATCAGATTTATGCCAATCAGTGCGAACTCAAAACCTTGCGGAACTGCACGGATAGTATTGTGGTACTAAAATTGCGTGCATCGTTATTAAAAAAAAGCCATCTGGTCTCATGCAATAACTATTTCAAATTTTCCGCGGTGCGGTAAACTAACAGGGTGTGAAAGTGGATATCTACTGTACCTACGCCGGCATGGACCTGAAGTGCTAAGATAGATTCCTTTGTAAGAAACACGGTACTCTCTGAGGTCCGAAGAAAATAGTCAGTGGGTGCATTTAGATGTTCAGAGGTGTCCTAATGACTCGCAAATCGGTGTTTCACCATTGTAATGGTAAACCTATCAAAATGGCAGGTTGATACCCCGCATCACACATGCCCCTGATGCTACCATCGGCACCGCAGTAGGGAATAGATCGGTAATTATTTTCATAAATGAACATTGATGAAGGGGGTGTTATATAATGGCCCTGGCTGTTGATCACAACCGCCACATTGAATCTGACAGAACGGTGAATAAGTTGTTGGAAAGTTTGTAACTGAAGACAGTGTTAATGAACGAGCGAGGCTATGTACATACCATATTTTCTCTCCGCCGTGACAACGGAGAACAAGTAAACAAAGAGGAAAGCACGCACCATGACTTGGCGCGGCATTGTAGTCTGCCACTGCCAATCAGGAGAAGTTGGTAGTTTGACCAATTTCGTCTCCAGGGACGGCAGAGCTAATCAGGGGATGAGGCAAAGTCTGAGAGGGCTAAACAATTCTAGTACTGCCAGGACGAGCTGCGAGCAGAGAGAAGACATGAATTTGCAACAAAGCAAGAAGCCTGGAATCACTCACCAAAATTTCGACTGCACACTCAAAATGATAAAACTTGCAAGATGAAATTGCAAATTCAAAATTTCAAATGAGGATCGCCATCAGTAAGGGGTATAGGTTATTCAAACGCTGCAAGATCAATGTATTCACTTAGTGAAAAATTCCTGGAAGTACTGAGAATTAGATTGAAGCTTGGAGTCAGAGTCATGTGTCGAGTCAACGGTTGGGCGGCTTCGGCATGTTCCACTAGGTTAGGTTTTCAAACACCGCTAATGGATGATCGATGACTTCCCAACATTGTTCTAAACCTTAATCTATGTGCCGACGCGCCGCCGTTAGTTCTAAGTGATAGGCTAGAAGGGGGGGTAGCTTCGAGTTCCCTTGTAGACTCAAAACACGTTCTAAACATCTAAACGAGCCTTTGACTATGTTCCAGTAAACCGTTGCATACGTGCCTTTTGATACAACTTACTTGTACATTAAAATCTAGTCTGTGGTTTGGAAAGCACGGCGACCACTTTTAAGGTTTGAACTGGACGGAAAGTTATTACCCAATGACCGTACTGCCGTCACCAGAATAAAAATGTGGGCGTTCACATGCTAAGTTATCATGGGAGGTGTACGTGTTATCCGATCATTCGGGGGTGGTACGCTACTAATAAGAAAGATAGCAATGAGAAGATTAATAAACGAGAGAACATGCCCAAGAGGGACAAATGCCAGTCACGTACTTGAATGAGATGCTGCTATGCTATGCTATACAAGTGATCCGCGATGAAAGAGATGGGCTGTGAATGCGCAACATAATGGTGTGCCGTAAATATCCAAGAAAAAAAAACAAGTTCTAAAGGCTCCGTGTAGCTCATGTGGGGTTCCATTTTTCCAGCGGTGACGTCTCTTCCGCGTATCAGATATCTGGTGGCAAGCCAGCTTACTTACACAGCCTGTCCGATAGGAACATTTGTCCAGGTATCCCAGAGTGCCTGTCGTGTACGACTATCTGCAAAGGATGCCGCGAACATCACAATTTTCCATGCGTCTTGGAAATTGCTTGCAAGTCCTAGACTAATTCGCACAACACCGAGCTCGCGGCCGACGACCCGTTCAAAGTCTTTGAGTGTGACGCTGGGATACAGTTGTCTCATCTGGTCTTCGATACCCAGTAACGAGGCTGCACCCCCAGGATTGCACATGCAACCTGTGCGAAGAGAAATGTTCCGAGACACCGCAACATGTTCAATGAAGCTGTTTGGGATCATCTCTCCTGAAGGCTGCGGTTCAAGGTTTCATTAGGATGATTATAGTGAAACAATGGAAGCTCAATACTTGCCGAGAGGAAGATAAGAGAGATTGTAGATCCACTGTCACCCTGTTCTCCAACAGACTTGAGTCTCCTAGAAGGAAGTTTGGATAAAATCTGAAGGACAGGGGTTCCGGTCGAATCGTGTCTCAGACGAGAGAGTGAGGTGACGAGGTAGTGGGTAAGACATGAGAGGCGGAGAGGCAGGAATGGCAGATATGCCGAGAGAAATCGCAGACCATCTGTGATGGCGGGTAACGTCATGAAATTGATGGTTCCATCCTAGCAATGCGAATAAATACGAAAGCACATGAAATGGAAGAGAAGCATACTTCAAATTGTTCATGAAGAACGCTCGTTCTAGTAAAAATCGGACCTGGCACCTGAACGACATCAACGGTTCCCCCCGCGAACCATGGGCGCTCCAAGATCTCTAAGAACGACTCCTTGACAATGAGGGCTCCAACACCTGTTGGATAACCGAACATTTTGTAGAAGCTGACAGCCATAGCATCAACAGGGGTTTCCGAAAGAGAAATGATAGATGACGGTGCCAGCGCGGCAGCATCAAGAAGTGTGTGGTATCCAAGTGAGGATGCGAATCTGATGATCGAGAGTGGATTTTTCGCGTTAGTGACATTGGAAGCGCCGGTTAGAGCAAAAAGTGAGGAGGTATTTTGTGGTTTGTGTTGACTCAAGATATCCTACCACGGAGGATCAGTATTGAGCTGCTAGTTACGTCAAGTTGAGGCGCATATACGCGCCAAGGACATACCTTGGCAGTAGATAGAACGAAACCTCCAGTACTAGTTGATGGGATGTAATGTACTCCAGCTCCGCGACGTAAAGCGTACTCTCGGATTCCATGGACGCTATTATGAGAGTCGGCACCGAGGATATAGGCATTATTCGACTTGAAGGGATACGCCTCTCCAACAAGCTTCAATGCAGCTGTTGCATTTGCTGTAAACACGACGGTGTACCCTGGTGGTGCTCGAAAGAATGAAAGAACCGCATCCCGCGCCTCATCAGCACATCGTGATGATAACTTGGAGCTACGACTTAAATGAGCAATGATCGGCGACGGATTTATAGAAACTCCGCACCTATTACTGACCGAATGCGTATTTCCCATGACGGTTTCCGTTAGGAACGCACTGTGAACGCGAACAAGGCTCTCGGGATGCTGTGCCCCACCCATGTAATCTACATATGTTTCACCAGTTCGATCTAATCTAGCGTAATCTGTTCTTCGGAGGGTGTCAAGTATCCAGGTACTCTGATATTCTGGGAACGATTTTAGAAATGCACTATATGCGCGTGCTTCGGCATCTTGTCGCGAGATCGAGGGTGTCAAAGGCGTATATGTTGTGAGTATCGGGGGCGGATGAGTGACGCTCGGATGATGATTATGAGACGAGGCCGAAGGTTTCTCGCACAAAAGTGTGTCATGCGACGATATCGATTTCAACAGTGAAGCCTGCGATTTGTGATATCTCAAACTGATGCGAGATGTTGGAGCGGAATGATCATGATTGGGGTTGATGCCGATGCGCTGTTCGTGAGTTTGATGAGGAACCACGGGAGAGGAGTGTTTATTACCCATGTCGAATGATGTCGGTAAGGGAGGGTCAGTGAACTACAGAATGCCTTTATATATTTGGAGGACAAGCGCCTCGGCATTTCAATCGGACCAAGATCACCTATCTGACCAATCCCTCCAGATCTTCAACGTGACCAATCGCGTCGCACAATAGACTATAAGAGTCAGTCTACGGTAATTGGTACCCCTGGTCGGCAGGAAAATGATGCACGTCAGTCGCAAGGTCCCCCTGTTCAAGCTGATGCAAAAAGCTAGCAAGTCAAACCCTGTATTTTTGTTGTAGTACTAATATGCAGTGAGTATTGTCCGTGCTATAGTAGACCACCAAGTAAAGGGTCTGCAGATGCTATTCCGGACATGTGATATGCGGTTCTAGAGAGGGCCGTCTTGGAATGCAGATAGTGATCCGCACCCAGCAAAGGGTATAATGCGATGCCGGACTTTTGTTACTAGACCGATAGACATGGTGATCCTGGAATACGATTTCGTGATACCCACTACGTGACGGGGTCCTTCTAGAACAGCATTTGTGGCGTGCAATGTGTCACAATGCTAGCGACAACCTACCCCATCTGTGTTCGGCTGTGGCCTCTCGCATGGTCTCGTACCTTGCGAGCATTCAATGATGGTGCCTTTGTCAGCGTGCTTGTCATGAGGATGGGAGCCGATTGACGCGTTCTGATCAACTATTTCAGTAATCGTGGGGTGGTGCTAGAAGGTACTGTGAACTTCTAGAGCGGAACCACTTTTACAAAAGGAGGTTATGAGACGAACGACAGAAGGGGCATTTTGAAAGGACGGCCCAACCTGGAAAAATCATATGTGCACGGTAAGAAAGCTATGACCGCAGAGATCCTACTCAACTCTTCCCATGTCATCAGACATATTAAAGATCCATAACGGAAACTTGTAACAGATGACGGTCACTTGGTGGTCCCAATTAGAACTTTAGTCACATCATCAATGTTCCGTTAACCCACACTCTAGCCTCGTCTCGTGCTTTAGCTTTTGTGTGACGCAATCAGATAGTAACGTCAATTGGGCTGTGGCGAAAGTGTCCAACTCTAGTGAGAAATTTGGTGTGGCTGTGCAACCGCTCGATTGATGTTAGGCGCCGGTTCCGCAGGCCTGCGGAACCACTATTAATTGTGCACAGCCACAGGCTCAAAAACGTTCAAATTTCAAATTCAATTATCTTCATATACGATAAGCCAGCAAAACAGGACCTCGCCGCGAGCACGGTTCGATGAATTCGGTGAGAGCAAATAGCTCCAAATACAACCTAGTGACAACGCGGAGGGGTAAAGTAGTAGGGCGGGTGCACAAATAACAGAGAGCTATGCATCAGAGATTTCGTGAGTGTGCCGCTTTACGTTGATCGCGGTGGTTTCCGACAAGTTATGTATAGTTTTATGACTTTCAACGATGCTATCACAACAATACTAACCAACGAAAAACCAACAGCTGACCCACCGAGACGATGAGAAGAGACAGGGTCCAGTTCCACCAAGTCTCGCCAGGTATAGACGCCGGATCCACTAAAGGAGGTGACAATAACGTTTACGCAATAACGTTTGACATATCATGCGATGCTGTGGGCCATCTGCCACAGGTGGCAGAGGCACAGGCCCAAATAAATGGCCACGGAAATGCCCAGGGGACAAATCTGCTGAGGAGCATGCTACACTGGTATAAACTTGATTAAACATACTGGGAGGCGCAGTTCGGGGATCACGGGTCAAATGTTTTAGGCTTACCGTCATATCTGACATAGTATGCCCGACGCCGGTAGTTATGAAAGAAAAATTTATTTGAACACAACACGCAACGATACTAACCAAACGCGAACGTACCAACAAAACCATCAGCGCCCAAGATCACCTCATCGAACGACGAGATTGGCTGTGAGGAGACTCTTCAGCCTCACGCAACGAGTGAGAGTATTATCGATGCATTGATAGCATAGTTGGTATGGGAGGCCTGAATGATGGTGGGGTCAGCAGACCAGACTGGCGGCAGAACATACCTGCAAGGTGAGGGGGGCACTGCTCAGTGCTGTGCATCCTTAGGGAAACCAAAGGGGGAAAAGTATCATCCTACCCCATGCAATCACTCAAGTGTGCACCACTGACACCCTCGCGGAGCCATGTCCCCTCGAAATGGCAAGGTCTGCGAAAGCGGAAATCCGAAGGAGCCAGCGAGGAGACACGTATTGGAGTGCAGGCGGTGCACTTGGTACCAGAGTACACGGGCCCGAAAAAGTCACTGTAAACGTACAGTGGCGTTGCGGCCAGATGCTGTGACGGTGAGCAACCCCCGAGCACGCGTTTGTTCGGGTGCACGTGATTCCTGCAAATGCCTAATCACCGCGAAACCTTGGCGTAAAATTCATTCAATGTTGTCAACTCCCTTGGCATGAACACGCTCGGCGCCGCGGTGCTATCGACCAGCGCCGAAGATGAGTAGAAACCGTTCAAAGGATCACACTTTGAGGCACGGTTTTTACTGCGTGCCAGGCTTCCCCGGGATGATGCACACCTCGTGCCGAATTACAAAGTGCTACAGAATATGTCGATACAACATCCCTTTGGATGGCAGTTGAACAGCAGCTATCAAGGGTAATTGGATGGGAGCTTCCGAACACAATGGCAAACCTCCGATCGCTCAATTCACTAAACTCTAGGTTTCCGAGCGCTGTCTTGCAGGTATCCATGATGTGCTTGATCAAGTCATCAACCCACTTACAAGCACCCATTTTGGATGCTTCGAAGTGTTCGAGGGTTGTGTTGGGTAAGTACTGACTCCTCACAACTATTGCCTTGGCCTAAGTTACCTGTGACATTGGCGAATTCAGGTTACTAGTGTCTGCAAGGCACATACATGTACAAGAAGCTGTCAAATCAGCCTTGACTCTGCAAACTACACTCAGGACACGCACTCCGTGGAAAATGGCTGGCTCATTATAACACAGTTCGGAATAGGGTTTCTCAGTACAAGGTCCCCGTAGATCATATTCGGCAGCATTATCCGACCACATCGATTGTGAGGAAAAGCCTTCGGCACCAGTACAACGGTTCGGCTAGGCGCGCCGTATCTCCATACAGTTTGGGCTTCAGCCACTCCACCCCGCGTTCACTCGATGTCGGAGACACCCGAGGCCGAAGTTTTGAGGATGCTTGCAGAAGCGGGGTATGCGAATATTGGGCAACCGGATCTTGCGTGTCTGTTACCTAGTTATGATGGCCCTATTATCACGTTCCCTACAAGTTTATTGTCTGCGTTTTGACTTGCTTATCCCTGAGCAGTGCATATTCCTCTGACGATCGAGCATGCTTTCCATCTTGCCCTGGCGGAACAACTGTCGCAGAGCCTTCTCATGAGCTTGCTGACAGATGATACGTCTGGGCCCAACTTCTTCAGACCTATGAACGAGTTGGTAAGTGAAGACCCTTCCGTTGCTCAGAAAGGCGCATCGCTCTTGACAAGAAAACAGCGCCTATCAAATATTCGCCGGGATCTCATGACTTTCAGTAATAGCTGATCGCTGTGAAGAGTTACGATGGATATTCGTCTGCTAGATTTTTGTGCCAACACAGATTTTCACCCCCTTTTGACCTGTGCTGTTGCCGATGTATTTGTGCTTAAATTGCACAGTCGCAAAAAAGGAATCAGATTCTTTGCTCATACCAGTACTTTGCTACCTAAAATTTATGACCTGAGGTGGCTCACCCGACGTCGACCAGGTTCCACGTAGTTGCGCTTTCCTTTCCGCGATCCAATGCACAGAGGTTTGCCATGTCCCTGGGTTCCACGTTCTAACCAAATACTTGGCTGTTGGATATGAAGCGTTTGAGGTGCGAGGATTTGGGCAAAAGCATAAATCTGGGCGAAGTTGAACGAGGATATACCAATCGCGTCACTCAGGAATACGCCTGGACAACGATGTTGTTCTTCCTACAATATTCGACGGTGGGTTTGTGCTGACGGATGTAACTGGGGACAGTTTCAGCCTCCTCGCTATGGTTGTGAGTCAATCGCAGAAATGCTCACCTCTTCACGAATTACCTCTATGTGCTTTGCTGAACTATGTAACGATCAACTGAGAAGGTTTCCACGAGTGATGATACTTACTAATTGGAAACACCGACAGATTTGATCATCCCATTCGCCTTGCCATCCAAAAGAACCTTGTAGGTGGCGAGACACGCGTCCTTACCTCCAACGGCGCTGTGGATTAGGTATAAATTATAACACGCTAGTACCTTCTTGTAAGTCACATTAACTTATTAGGAAGGCACAAGACTTGCAAGATCCAAGGTTCGCGACCGGTCTTCCAAAACTCCCATCATGCCATCACAGGTGAGATCGTTGTGGAAGACCTTGGAACCTTATAAACTACCGTGACAAAGGGGACCTGATAGGTGGGAGACAAATGTCCAGGAACTCCCTGATGAGACGTCCTCACTGATAAAGTTTTCTCGCGAACACCACTTCGTCGTTGCCCAACACCGATTTGAACTTAATTCTCGTAGTGCCAGCCCCTCAACCATTACGATGATCTAACTCGGTTTTGAATTTCTGACTGATATGCAATACTCACCGGTACCCATTTTGAAGATCAACCTTGCAAGCTTCCGCGCATTCCTTGTTCATATGGACACTAAGCCCAAGAGTGGGCATGGTGTAGCCTAGATAATTTACGCTGGTCAGATACTACGTGGACCTATGATGGTAGAAACTCACCATTGGAGAGTGTAACTGTTTCAGCAATGACTTAGAGCTAGAGGGTAAGAATGGGGAAAGAGTCAACTACCATTTATGCGGGTCCGAAACGTACAGTGTGCTTGGGAGCTGACGAATATCGTACGCACGGCTGACATGGAAGCCAGCCCTAGGATTGATACGAATGCATTCGACTATGTCAAGGAAGTGGCTCGACGTGAGACCTGCATGGTAAACCAAGGATTTTCAAGAGTCGACATCCGCTTGAGGCCCAATTTATGTTTTTTTATCGCGAATTGATCACCACGAGTCTGGTTAAAGCGTCACTTCCGGATTTCGGGACCCAAGGTTTCCGCCGACGTGCGGCACTTCCCGACACGAATCCGCGTTCGACTAGTGTTTGCAAAGGCGAATACGGTACGCTATTGTTCGACGTTTAACGTTCTCAGAAACTTCCTTTCTTCTTTTTCATGAGCAATCTGAAAGTATTCACTAATTAGGTTCGCAGACATAGTCGAACTGACGTGATTGTCTCGTTCTGTCGCATTGAATTCACTCGAGTCAGTCAAGCTCTTCTGGAGTAACGTCGCCGTGGCTCACATCCTCCGATTCAAACGCGAGTCCCGTGAGCGTCTTCCGCTCACAACATTTTCATCGCTCGGCCAATTTCGTCACGTCCTTGCGAGATTCTTAACAGCAGCCATGTCCGATGGAGCCGTACTTGACGAGCCACGATCACCTCCATCGTCACAAAAGGATGTAGGGTTAAAGAAGCTTGCACCATATTGGTACCCGTATACAACTATGGCAAAGGAGCGCTGGCTTGGTCGGGAGATCCTAGAAATCGTGTCGACAGAATTCAGGGATCGATCCATGGAGTACTATGTAGGTGTTCACAAGTCAATTGTCCATTTCTTCTCTAGAAGTCACCATTCATTGCATAGCGGTACGCCCTTGAATCCGGAGTGACAACAATTAATGGCAAGGTCGCAAAACCAGACACAGTCGTGAGGAATGGCGATCGTATAGAGTGAGCCCACTTCCTCTGCATTAGAAACGTACTTCTATTCATCGTCGTAGGAATGTTGTGCACCGACATGAGCCTCCAGTCACATCTACACCCGTCAAAATTGTATTGCATGACAAGGAGCGCGACTTTCTGGTCGTTGATAAACCTGGTAGCATAGTTCGTCTTTAGTAAATCTGCTCACAGTGCAACTGACTTAAAGATGTGACACAGCCAGTACACGCATCGGGTCGGTACTACCGCCACAGCTTGGTAGAGATCCTTCGTAATGAGTTGGGTTTCCCGAAAATTTATAGTGGGCTCACATCTGTTCGAAAATAAACCTTGCTGATTCGGTTACAGCAATTAACCGCTTGGATAGACTTACATCTGGTCTAATGATCGTACCATTAAATGCTGATCTGGCGCGTTCGTTATCAGGCGAATTCGTCAATGGTCTAATCCGCAAAGAGTATATTGCTCGCTGCAAAGGGGAATTCCCTGCGTGAGTCTTTTTAACATCTTCCCATATAAGTGTAGTGAAAAAATGTATAGTGAAGAAATTATATGCGAAGAGCCGCTCCTGACTGTTGATCGACAAATGGGGCTTAACATAGTGCACCCAGAAGGAAAGGTACGTATCGGCTCAAGCTGTCGGTGAAGGTTTTGACACTTTGCAGCCAGCAAAGACGATTTTTAACCGGCTTCATTACGATTCTGCGAGCAACACGAGTGTGCTTCACTGTGAGACTTTTATCGTATACTGTAAATTTGACGAACACACTCATTCTTTTTCCCTAGGTCGCCCCATGACAGGTCGATGTAGGGATTACACAGATGGGACGCCTCATGTTCCTGACCGACTTTGTTGCAGCACATCAGATACGAGTTCATCTACAATACCTCGGCCATCCAATAGCCAATGACCCTGTCTACTCTGAAGAACGAATATGGGTGAGGGTCTTCATTTAGTCTCTGGAATACCTTTTATATTCCCTTTAGGGAACTAATTTGGGCAAAGGGGGCGTTGATGTTATTCCTTGCGAGGACCGTGCTGCACCGGCGCCACCAGCGCATCTGCTCAGTGACAATAGTCCGGAAGCTCTTAACCTGAAACCCTCCGACGACACAGACTCACCATTACTGCTTACTTTGGAAGAGAAGAATGATCCGAAAACCAGATTGCTTCCCCGTGAAACTGGACACGATATTGGAATGGGATCACCGGTCCCATTGTCATCTGAAGCAGTGGACGTTATAACAAGGCTCCGGAATATGAAGGTGGATGATTCACAGCATGGGCAAGTGTGTGGCGCACTGATAGAAAAATAGGATGAAGACGAGGATTGGAGTCGCTGGCGAGATGTCGTATTTCGAGCGAAAGGCTTACTTGCACCAAAAGATATCCCTCGTGCGCCTCTTCCTCCGCAGAACAAACGTAAAAAAGGGGGTCCTTCCCTCCCCCAAACTCCTCTGCCGGAAGATATGTCCTTGGCCCCACAGTTGACCCAAGGGGAGGTTCTAGCACGGCTCTCACAGATGGAAGCCCCCTCCCCAGCTGTCGACACGGCGACAGGAACACTGTATTGTTCAGAGTGCTACTTACCGTTGCATCCTGATCCAAAGCCAGAAAAGTTGTACATTTTTCTGCATGCCCTCAGATATACTACGAGCCTCGGGTGCTTTGAGACAGATTTACCAGAGTGGGCAGCTGAAGGATGGAAGTGGGACCAGGCCTAGACGGGTATCACGCTATTTTCTTCATACCAAGTACTGCCCCAAGAAGCACAGCGAAGTTTGTTGAACATTTGTCCGAAATTTTTTTGCCTTGTTCCTTCAGAATCCCATTATAATTATAGTGTGCGTAATCACATCATGAAAATTTTCAAAAACTTCTTTTTGAATTTGCTCGTACAACACCGGTATCGTGAGTGTTAAACAAGTCGTGAAGCTTCGCGAAGAGGCTAATGGTGCAAGCCGTGGAAACTTACGTAAGTTGCAATTGCTCGGAGGCCAAGGCGCTTGAAACTTGAGCGCAAGCATTTTCGAAGCTTCAACGTCAACACATTGCTCGGAAGAAAATATCTTGAGTATTCACATTTATATCTGAGTCTTATTGCATTTGGATTATAACTTTATGGACCGATGGTAAGTCGCTATTCCTGCGTATGCTACCTTGACAGCTGATAAGTGACATGATCCTCGAGACAAATCATGACTATGTAGTTCTTCCGACGTCGAGCGAGCCCAGGGAAGATGCCAGCGAGGACACCGACCTTATTCTAGAATTATTACTACAGGACAATAAGGGTGTCACGCTGGACACACCGCATGGAGGCTCTCTAGTTGTTCATGAAGATGGTCATACTTATAACTATTCATACGGACCAAGCGGAATTCCAGGTCTGGTTCACAATCGTTATGCTGTTGCGTGCGCAGCGTTTGCTGGTATTGGCGGTATTTCATTCGGGTATGACCAAGGCGTTATTTCCAATGTCCTCGTCATGAAAGACTTTCTGAGTCGGTGGCCAATCGGCCCATGGGAGAAGGGATTGATGAGTATGCAAAGCCGCGGTCTCATCTGGTATATTTACTCATACTGCAAATGGCAGCTGCTGTTCTCGAACTTGGCGCATTGTTTGGTGCCATTACGAGCGGCATTGTTGCTGACAAGTATTGCAGACGTCATTCCATTTTCTTCGCATCCAGTGGGTTATTTGTTTATCCCAAAAAAGCGACCTAACAACGGACTGTGTCAGTTATTTTCTGCCTTGGTTCAGGGATGCAATGCGGGGCGCAGTCGTTGAACGATCTTGTCATTGGGCGAGCAATTGGTGGCTTCGGAGTTGGGGCCCTGAGGTAATTTCGAAACTTGAATGGATTACTTATGTAACTGAGTGGCGATAGCATGCTTTCGCCGCTTTACATGGCCGAGATTAGCCCTCCAGAGCTCCGCGGCTCACTTATGGCGCTTGAGCAACTCGCTATCGTCCTTGGAGTTGTATTTGGTTTTTGGACAGGTTTTCTTACGAGACACAGTTCGTATTTTTGTCATAAATTTCAATTATTCTCATTTGTTGTATTGGGACTTAGTTGCCGGATCGGCTTCATGGAGAATTCCACTGGCGCTCCAATTCCTCCCAGGTATCTCGCTTTGCCTGGGATGCTTTATTCTGCCACCTTCACCCCGACTGCTGGTTCTTCGTGGTTGTATCGATGACGCACGAAAAACTTTAGCGAAACTTCGTTTGCGCACCCCTGACGAAGCAAAAGAAGATCCATTGATTCAGGCATTTCCCCCCCTCCTATCTGTGTCTACATCTAATGGCGTGTCATAGCTTGAGCTGTTGGAAATGCAAATTAATGTTGCTCTCGTCCAACAAAAATCAAAAGACGGACTCTCACGCGAGACATGGACAACCCTCTTCGGCCGGGAGTACGTCAGACGGACTCTTATTGGCATCATGATCATGTTTTTTCAACGTGAGTATCATCAAGTGTCATTTTTATATATTGCGTGCGAGTCTGTGCCTGAACATAACATGTGTTATAGAGTGGAGCGGCATCAATGCACTTCTTTACTATGGTCCAACTCTGGTCGAAACCATAGGAATGCGTGGGGATACTGTCACACTTCTCGTTTCAGGTGGAATCGGAATTGTCCAGTTTCTTGCAGTTTTCCCGGTTATTATATTTCTCGACCGATGGGGTATGTGCTTTGGTCATTTTTTTGTCATTTCATCTTAGTGTGCTTCTCATAGGCCGTAAACCCCTTCTCAAAGGTTGCCATATTTGTTCTTGAATCACCTTATAGCGACTCACTGCAGTAAAGGGGGCAGCGCAATTATGGCTGTATCGCATTTCACGATCGCAATCTTAGTGTGTACCTCATTCATGGTTAGCGCATACTGAGTCACAAGAATCCCTTCTTCTACAGATCCAGCTTTTTCAAGATGACTGGGGATCGAATGCCATAGCTGCTTGGGTAGCGGTGTTGTAAGTTCTTTTAAGTACCCCGCTTCTCTTCACTTATTCAGGTGAAATGATCCCTTACAGTTGCATGTACATATTTACTGCAGCCTATGGCATGTCCTTTGGACCTATTGGTTGGGTTCTTCCTAGTGAGGTGTTCCCTCTTTCTATGCGAAGCAAGGGGGTTTCCCTATCAACGGCATCGAACTGGATCAACAACTGTCTGTTCTATTGTTCGTTTCCGTAACTTACACTGACATGTGACCCTTCCCCCTGTGGCTCCCATTCCTGTGTAGTCTTAATTGGCTTGATCACACCGCCACTGATGGAGATGTCTTCTGCGTATGTCTATCCCCCGTATTCAGATATCCCGGTAGTGATATATCGTTTGGGGACCCTGCATTCTTTGGCAGCGCGACCTTCATGATTTTCGCGTGTGCCTGTTTCGGGGCCTACTTGTGGTCTAGCTATGTTGTGCCAGAGACGGCGGGTATTTCTCTCGAAGAGATGGATGCGGTCTTTGGTTCTACGGCAGGTCAAGAAGACCGCAAACGGAAATTCGAGGTATGAGATTTCCCAATTTGGTATATGTACTAGTCTTCATATTCTGAACGTTGTCCCAGTTAGAGCGAGAACTTGGCCTGCATGGTTTGATTAAGCGTCTTGTTGCTTCGGACGCACTAGACCACGAGTAATGACAACTCTAATACATTCAACACAACGTGGTATCTTCTACGTATCTAGATTAACCATGTTACCATGTTATCTGGCTACGATGTATACAATATAGCGCACTAATACTCGAGATAGTTCCTGTCATTATACATGCTTTTTCTCCAAGAATTATACATGCTTTTCTCTCCAAGAATACGGACGGATTAGTGAACGTCCCGACTGATAAATATGTTAAGATAACGAACGTGTGCCAGGACATGGTAAGGAGCGTGACAAGGAGCGTGGGTCGAGTTAAGGTGTGGTGGTGTGAATGCTATGTGCGCTGCATCGAGAGAACTAATTGGAAGTAGTACGCCGCCGCCTTGTGAAAGTGCTGTATGCGCCTGAAAAGAGCTTAAGCTTCCCGGAAGGAATATCAGGCGGGTCCTGTGCCATATGTTTGCGGCGGGAGTCGCGTTGCTGCGGCACGGGGAAGAAGTGCACCGAGTGATTCGCGTTTTGGTATAACATGCGTGACTCAGACTCTGCAATCATCATGTGCTGGGGAGATTGCGGCGAGTATGATTCGGGGGAAGGAAATGACTTTGAATCCCGCGGTCAGACATGTGATAAGATGAGAACATCAGTGGATGCTCACAACTTTGTGCTCCATCTGCGTTACGATACGCTCAGGGTCCCTCCGTTCTGATTTTTCCAAACCGGTTTCCCTTTCTGTCTGTGGCTGCCGCACCCGTGGCTTCTGCTTTGGCTGGGCCTGCAGCATCGGCAACTGGTATTCATCATCGTACACAGCTTCTGCCCAGCAGATGTCCATGAAACAGTCCTTTGGGGCATACAAAAGTTGCTCGTCTAGTGAATCAAGACAGGCAACATCAAAATCCACTTCGCGTAAGGAGCTGTCAAAAATCCATATCGAGTACGGAGGTTCACGTCCCGCTAGCTCCGGGGTCACAGGTACAGGATCGGCTACAATAGCGCTCGAGGAATCCTGCACGAGTGCAGGGCTTTGCGGCTCGTTTGAAGTAGATGTGGGGAAGTCTTTGGGAGGTGGTGTAGGCGGGTGGAAGAAATCGATCGGTGTCGGTGAGCGTGGGGGATCAGGATGGTCGTAACGATACTTGGGGGGTAAATGTGCAAAGGGAATATTGAGGATTTGCGCTTCTACTCCCCAGTACTCATCTGAGGTTGCTCGAGGACGTGTAAAGGACTCTCCAGTGGGAGAGTAGAATGGAGTGGTCTGTAGATACTTGATCAAAAACCATAGCAAACAAAGAGGATCATATCGGCACGTACGGGGAAGTCGATGCATGAATCATCGATGCTTTTCCTGATAGACGTTGGGAAAGATATCTGGGTAGCTCTCGCGAAGCGTGTCGCAAAACGGTCGCGAGGGGTACTTCTGTCAACAGTCAACTTCGTAGACCTCAAGTTCATCGGAATGATATATTTGCAAAAGAAGGAAGAGGATTCGAAGGGAAATACCACGGCAAGCGCAAACCACCGACACCTTGGGAGGGTAGATATTAGGTCTCGTCGCTAGGTTTCATCGCTGTCTTTATCCAAAGCAATGTATGGGCGTCAAAAACTTTGCACTAACGCCAAGACCCGAAACCAACCTTATATGAAAATGAAACGTAATGTATTGCGTACTTCATGGGCTTCCCTGTTGAGAAGCGGAAATTGAGGTGATAGAAGGTGTTGAACCGCCGGGAAGGATCAGGACCATGGGAAGGCAACATGATAACTGCACGATGGATTAGGTTAATTGCTGCACCACGGTCGTATTCGCCTCCCAAATGACCGAGTAGAACGAGCAAAAGGAGGATCAAATTCTGCGGCAGAACGATAGGCGACGACATGAGTAAAGGACATATATAGCCCCACGAAGCAAGGGTCAATTTTATAAGGGTCCTAGAGTAGGAGCTCAACGACCCTTGATGAAAACGAATAGTAATCTATCACAGTACTATATGGACTCATCGGAGGAGGATCATACCAAATAAGTGGAGATTCAAAGCCGATTGGACACACCTTCAATTGGGCGTCACACCCCTTCATGCGTATCTTGACGAAAAATTTGTTAGTCGGCTGCGTAACATGCCGTACTCAAGGATGAATTGCCCACAGTGACTCGGAAGTCAAACTTGAAGCTGTACTTCTCTAGCGGTTGTCAGACACGGCATATATGATATCGGTATACATCAAATCCGTAATGTTGAGAGGAGACCTTTCTGCCGATCGGAGGACGCCACCATGCCCCAATTCCGCCTGAATGCACAAACGGAACTTATTACGGGAGGGACGACTCGGTCTGGTGGAAACGGTGTGATGGTGTGGCAGGCCGCATCAGAGACTAGCTATGCAGCGTTAGCATTGTGTAAGATCAAGCATCATTGCTCCATATTACTTAGCAAATATTCCCAGTCCGAGTAGTAAGCCTAATACGTGAACTTACTGCCAACGTGTGTGTGAAGTGAGATTTGAAACCCTGCAAAACATCCACAAGGACAATCATCAATTCATGTTAGTACACTAGGGTTGCACAAGAAACGCTGCGATTACTCCGATATATTGCTACTGCACAAATAAACACATGGAAAAGACAAACAACGCACACGAAAACGATGTGTAAGTCTCCACAGGGAGAAACGAAGCTACGGTAGCGGTATAGGCGTGAGTTAAAAGAGAAATTAGCACATCGTCTCAGGTCGGATTCGGTATGGGGACGCGATATGTGAGGTGTACAGTCCGCATTGACGGGGTTAACGAGAGGCATAAGTGACGCAATGCAACGAGCGTGGGGTGGGCGAGAAACACAATCGGACAAAGAGGATATAAGTCAAGTGTGAACATAGAATGGAAAGAAAGCAAAAGATAAAGCGGACACAAGAGTGAGTAAAGTAACACTAACAACGGCCAGACTGAAAAAGCGAAGTGAATAAAGAACACAACAACCAATAGCCCAATGGGTCCCCCTTCACGAGGACATCCGAGGCTATCCTTCCCATCCACTCGTTGTTGGCGACTTTTTCGAGAGGGAGATACACGGGGTATACGGCAGGCACTGCCACAGCAGAGCACACCTCAATCTCTAGGCGATCCCTACTTAAATGGATGCTTCCATCTCCTCTGGGCCAGATACGATGATATTTGCATGGTTCTCTTCGTCCTCAGGGGGCGCAAACTGGGAAGACTCATCGATAGCGCTTACGGGCTCTGCGCTTGCTGGCCCGTTGCCACTAGCGCTCCGCCTGACTGAAGAGCCACCTTGGGGACCCGATCGCGGCGGGTTCGCACACCGATCTTTGCCATGTGCAATACGCAAGTTTGCATATTCTGGCTTAATCTTAATGCTATCGATGGCCTTGATAGCGTTAGATATATTGGTGAAGTTGACAAAGGCGCAGTTCCTGAAGATAACCATGTCAGAAATCACCACAATCACTAGCCAAGATAACGCACTTCTCCCTGAGGAAATTGACCAGCTCGATATCCCCAAACTCTCCAAAGTCCCTCTTTAGCTTCTCCTCATTGAATAATTCAAAGTCTTCGATGTTGCCCACATAAACGTTCCTGGTGGCCCCTGAGTGCACAGCGAGCGCAAGGCTAGGCGGCAGTGGACCAGAATTTTTACCCCAACCAATTTTGAGCCGGCGGTTGTTCAAAGTGAGACCTTGGTAGGATGCTACTTGGTAAAACGTGAATGCTGCTGCAGGGTCAACAAAAGTGACGAACTACCACCCAAATAAATTAGCAAATGCACTCAAAACATGCCATAAAAATATAACTGACGGCAATGTGCTTGTCCTGCATGTATCTTACACTCTGCAAAACACCACCGCGAATAGCGTTACACAAATCTTCCGTTGTTGTTTCAGGATGAATGTTGCCCAAGTAGACCGTGCGATTGAGTGTCTGACCACCTGTCATATCCGTTGTAAACGGGTATGGCGAGAATGGCGAACCGAAGTGGTTCGGACCAGCAGCAGGGCTGAGATTTGCAGATTGAGCAACGAGAGATTGTGCAGCGGCAGCCTGAGCAGCTTGTGCAGCGGCTTGCTGAGACTTGGGTATGTATGCGCAACGATCCTTGCCGTAGTTGACACGTTTTCCAGCCCAAGCTGGCTCGGTAGGGAGCGTGTTAACCACCTAAATGACCGCGCATTGGCACCAGAATGTAGTGAAAAACTCCAATATAACATACCTTGGTAGCAACCGAGATACTCAGGAAATGCACGAACCCAATATTCTTGTCCCGGACAATTTTGACCTGGTCAATCAACCCGAACCGGCTGAGATCATCCCGCAACTGCTCTTCTGTCGTGTTTTCATCCAGGCCACCGAGGTATACGTTCCGGCTCGCATTGCTCTGGCTGATCGCAAGGCTCACCTGCGCGCTGACAGGAGATGGCTTCCCCCATCCGATCTTAAGTTCCTGGCCGTGAAGGGAGAGCTTCTTGATGGTGGCGTCTGCGTGGAACGCCGCAGCGGTTGCACCGTCCAGAAAGGATAGGAAAACACAGGATTTTTCAGGAAGAACACGAATGGATTCGAGGGGCCCAAAGTGCACGAGGTTAAGTAGCTCATCAACAGAGGCGGTTGCGGGGAGGTTGCCAACATAAACGGTGCGACCAGTGGCATTGGTTGTCGCAGAAAGCGCGGCAGAAATAGCGGCCGGTGAGTAAGCACCTGGGGTCGGAGGAATGTTGACATTTAGAGAAGGTAGCCGAGATTGCTACAAATGTTATATATGATATTAACAATCAAACTCATTTCCACGTCAATGATGATGGGATGTACCTGACCATAGTTACCAGCTTGTGCGCCATAGGGAAAACCGCCCAACATGTTCATTCCGGGCAATCCCATGCCAAGCATGTTGTAACCAAAGCCTCCATATGGGCTCACGCCGTTTGGCTGAGGCTGTTGCTGTTGTTGGGCAAATGCATTCTGGTGTGCGGGGCTCATTTGAGGGTTCATGCCTGCACCATTAACAGCGGTGTTGATCGTAAGATTCGGAGTAGAGTAAAGCTGATTGGAGAAGGCTGGAGATGAAGGCTGGAAAGGCTGGTTGATCTGGGCATGTGGACCATAACCATAATTGGCAAAGGCGTCGCGAGTAACAGTGGTAGGTGCCGCAGTGGAGGTAGCAGAAGTACTAAATGTGGGGGACCAACGTGCCTTTTTGGCATCAGGACCGCCGACGGCATCCATGGACCTCTGTTTGACGGGTTAACTGTGCGATGATGAATTGCAAAAAAGACATACCTTCATCATATCGAGATCAAAACCGTAAGAATGGTAGTGGGTTGCAAAAGCTGTTTGGGAGTCGTCCATATTTCCGGGTATGAGGTAGGAGAATGAAATAGATTGAGAAGGAGAGCAACGGCGGAATGTATGTATTGAGAAAAAAAACCAAGGATCAAGTTAGAAAGGGTCTTGCAAGGTATAATGAATGACAGGGAGGTAGAGAGCGTGGGTAGGGCAGAATGCTGTGATGTACTGTCGTAGTACTCGTAGTACTCGTAGCCTGCCCTGTGCAAATGAGAGTGACTGATAATAAAAAAACACGCACAAAAAGATGGGCGAAGAGTGCGATCTGATATAGATAAACTTGCAACGAAGAACTGAATAGAAACGAGTCAGGACAAGTCTAGCACAAGAGCTAAGCCAGACAAAAGTCCAAGACAAGATCGTCTCTTCAATTCACGGTCCCAGCGAAATAATAAACAAAGATCGCAGGAACACGGGCGGCGACGAGCACGACGACGAGCAGCACCAAACGTGAATCAGAAGAAGAGAAAAAAAACAACCAACGACAAGCAAATCCGAACGATGTAGTAGACGAACTGGTTTTTCACATCAATATCTGACTTTCCCACATAACAACGCACGGACCCATCATTTCTTGCTCATCACGACTTGGTCACTGAGGTCAAATATGCAAGTCGCCGGAATCGTGAAGAGAAAGAAGGCGAGCTTTATCAAAATTTCGGAGTCCAGGATGGTATCAGCTAGATTCGAAATGTTCACCAGGCTCATTGTCTTCAACGAGGGTTGACCTTCCTCATTCTGACCACAAAAAACAGTATGCGCATCACAAGGTGGGATTTTTGCAATCCAAGGCTAACTCTCGCCTCAAGAGATGGTGCCGGCTCAGGTTCGTCTTCTCACTTTTGTGAAATGACTCTAAACCATGGTATGCTCTGATCGCGGAACACCAAGAGGCTAATTAACTTTTGCAGCAAAAAGTGATGAAATCAGAAAGGTCACCAAGGTTTGCTTCTAAGGTAGAATCTCCCCCTCTCAAATTGCAGCAGATTCTCATCAGGGACACATTGCAAGGTGAAAATTTCGCAGCTTGACGGTACCCTGGCAGGTGGATCCAGAAAAGTCAGTCTCCATGCAAGCACTTACGACCCGGTTGGTAGCCGTGCTTATATATTTACGAGGGGTGCGGAACGAGGAGCTCTGTCCGGGTTTATCGTGGTATAGTAATATCATGACGGACCTCCATATCTCGTTATTCTTAATAATGCTATTGACTTGGAAAGGTCAAGGCTGTATGAAGAACTACATAAATGGCTACAAATGATGTGTATATATATATTCCACCTCTATCGCCACAGCTAGTCGTCTCACGTATATATATATCAACGCCAGGTAGAATTCAGAAGGGAACATTTACCGGGTAATACTACGTGTCAGAGCGTATCAGTTGTTCCAAATCATGACAAGGCACTGACCAGTGACAGCTGAAGCGCAGCTGATTTCCCTCCTAGTGACCGGCGTGCTACATATCTAGTTCAAGCCAATGCATATATTCGTATTCCCTCATTCATTCTTCCCATGTTGTCCTCTCAGCGGTTTTCTCTTCTCCATTCATCGCCGTCCTCCCTACAGTCACCATGGCCCCAGGCTAACGAATCTCTCTTATTGGAACCCTTTACTTATATTACCTCCAAGCCCGGCGAGGACATCCGCACACTGCTCATCGAGGCTTTCAATGTATGGCTTGCGGTCCCTAGCGACCAACTCGAGGTCATAGACCGGGTCGTTCAAATGCTGCATAATGCGAGCTTAATGCTTGATGACATAGAGGACGATGCGCAATTGCGAAGGGGACAGCCTGCGGCCCACAAGATATACGGCGTCCCGCAAACTATTAATACCGCCAACTACGTATATTTCTTGGCTTATAAAGAGCTCTCCAGACTAAGGAGACCGGACGGGGGCATGGACGAGAATGTGGTGAGGGTGATGGGCGCTAGCGATTTGGATTTGGTCGTCACACAAGAACTTTTGAACATACACCGAGGACAGGGGATGGAGATCTTGTGGCGAGATTTGTTACAGTGTCCCACGGAGGAAGAGTACATCTATATGGTTAACAATAGTATGTCCGGGCCCCTTTTCAGCACATCAAACACTAACTTCCTGGGTTCAGAAATAGGGGGTGGATTTAGAATAGCTGTCAAGTTAATGATGGCGCACGCAACGAAGAACCTCGACATGTGAGTCCTATCTATGCATATTTCGTAATTAGTTGCTCATGACATCCTCAGCGATTTCGTCCCTCTGGTAAATATTTTCGGAGTGTATGCTCAGATACGGGATGACTACATGAACTTGCAAAGCACAGCGGTAAGCCTGCATAGCGCATTATTCTTTCCAGAAGAAAATGCTCAATATGCATTACAGCACAGCGACAACAAGAGCTTCGCAGAGGACCTCACAGAAGGCAAATTCTCCTTCCCAATTGTTCATGGAATACGTGCGGACGAAGAGAATCGAGTTGTTATGAGTGCGTAGATAATTTCGATTTTTGTGCATGGATTGATTAACTGTTATCATACAGATGTGCTACAAAAACGTCCTACGACGCTAACCCTGAAGCATCATACAGTTGACTACCTCCGCGCACAAACAAAGTCATTTGACTACACACTCGCGGTGATGAGCAGCTTGGAGCGGCAGGTTTGTTTGTCTTCTATGCCTACACGCTTCCCGCTGAGCTTCACATCTAGGTCCGGGAGGAGATTGCACGCCTTGGTGGCAATCCCCAGCTTGAGAAGATATTGGATACCCTGCATGTAGAACATGATTTGCATGATTTGGGTGGGAGTGTAGACGAAGGAGTTGTACCCTAATTCGAGAGTGAAACTTGGACTTGTGACCTTGCGGAATTTCGACGTAGTATTAGGCACGCTATGCTGAATATACTGCACACTAGTAGCCTCATGCACGTTATACCGTCAACAAATGTCTGCTACCCGCTGAGAAGAGGATCTCACGTGATGATGGGATAAATTATGGGATGAGGCTGCCGAGGCTTTCGCGGATACAAGTCTATTCGCACTCGCCAGACACAAACCAATCAGGCCTGCCCAATGTTGTCAATGTCGACTTGACCTTACGGCCGTCTCGTAAGTTACTTACAGCAACTCTGACGTTAGGGTCACCTAACTCTCTCGCAATGCCTTTTCGTGTGATATATATCGGTCAATTTGACTACTACAAGCAATATGTTTCGTATTCTACGGCGGCCTGATTCGTAGTACGTTCCACGTCTGTATACTTCGTCGTTCCTTTCCTGCGTATTTGTCTCATGAAAATTTCCAGGGACAGGTGGGAAGATTTACGAGGTGAACCTAGCGTATACGTACTCGGCAGTTGGCCCTCAAAATCTCTCCGTGTAATCGCTAACTGGAGGTCCGGACCCCAGACACAAAACCGCGAATTGGATCACTACTACAAAGCTCTTGAAGGCTTGCAACGATAAAGGCAATGTGCTACTTCCATCATCATGGACACTTGCTTGACCAATCAACCGGTCTTCAAGTTGGCGGCGACTTTTTCATTGATCACGGTGTAGGCTATGTTTTGTCCTTCAATAGCAGCATGAGGACCATCTTCATCCCGGATTCACCTCTCAAGATCAGTGCACTTAAATAATCACTCCAGTGTTTTATCGCTGTGTTTGACCCCTCCCCGATACTGTTTATTGTCTTATTTCACGTCGCCAGACGTCAACTTCGCTATGCATCGGCTGATTTCAAAACACCAAACACAGCTGACTTGCAACAGTGTCAGCTGGGACTGAAGTCCTCTCGCTGCACTGCACTTTTCTTACTCAACATGTACATAACAGCTAAATTTGAGCCCACCGCTCTTAATATCCAAGAGGACCAAGGATCCGCCATTGTTGGCAAATCGGGATTTGCTCAAAAATACATGTCGGAGACTACTATGAGTGGGTTAGTTAACCATCATCTAACTTTGTGTCGCGATCCCTAGATTGTACGCAGGCCTGGATACCCTGCAATGACATCGAAGCTGCGGCGTTTTCGGTAATAGTATATGTTCGTGTGGATAGGCTGTTCACGACCAGAGTCTTGCCCTTATCGACTCCACTTAACTATGAGCCTCGGCTGTTGAAACTAGATTCGCTGCCGTCATGGGTTCAGTACTTCTGACCCAGAGGTGTATCACGCGATGCGCTGTGCGCAA
>MU172934.1:270254-281211 GCA_016695475.1 Suillus decipiens | reverse complement strand
CGCAGATCAAGGCGTAACTGCCTCGTGTAGGATAGAGTAAACGCATGTCGTACATCTCCTATGACCTGTTCTGAACAAGGCAGATCTTCCAAACCGGAGCCCTACGCCCAATTTCACGTACCATTCACTAAGGAATTTATCCGAGTTTGGATCTTACTATGTGCATGAGCGTTCGAAGCTTCACGTACCATTCGCGGAGGAGTTCTATCATGATGTGCCGCACATGAGCGCTCGAAGCTTTCGAAGCTTCAACCCTGTGTACATGCATTCGGCATCAGATTGATGCCTACACTGCCTATCAGCCTATCGGATACGGTCTGTATCAATGGTTTGAATTGGGTTGTGTGGGCGAGATACTGTTGCCTGAAATGTTGCTCGTCTTGGATAGCCTCAGGTTGAACATGTCGGAGTCACAGCAAATTCTGGAGCTTAAAGTCAGATGAGACTGGTCGGTACTAATGATCAACTTTTTGCTGCCTGAGACCTTGCTTCTTCAGTTTTATGATTAAGACGTTGGCCAGTCGACCTTCTTTCAATTGTTACTAACCAGCCGTACACACGACTTGAATTGCCTGCCCTAAACCATGTTTGCTAGGCTACTACTGATAATTCACCTACGTAGCATGGTCAGTCTAGTATGGAAAGCCAGACCACCGTGCTCAGCTTCCAAGGCTTCCACTTCTCGAAACCTTCCTAGTAGTCAAGTGCTTCCATGGGCCTCCGAACACCCTGTGTGACCATTCTAATGCGTCATGTAGATTTGTTCCCGCTACCATAAGGGAGTGGGTCATATCGTGTTTTACCACTGGGACCTCATTCAAATCGGCCGTCTTCCTGCGTCTGTTGCTTTTGACCTTGAATCGTATTCTTCTCTTGTCTTCTTCGATTACTCGTTCGCTCGGCCAAGTTCAAGTTTCGCTGAAATTCCCATGGCCTCAGTAATCAATTGCCGTACTCACTACCGGTGTCGAGTTCGAGGTTGCGATGTTATGTTTGGGATGGACTGGATTGTTGCGTGGCCACCGTTTTTTTTGGCCCTCACTTGTGGGAAGATGAGACTCCCGTCTCCAATCCTCCATGTCTGGCCTTCAAGGTGGTGACAGTGTCTCATTGTCCACTTTTTTTTAGCATCTGCTGATTACCTTATGTGTTTCTAGAAACTCCATGTATACTTAGTGGTAATATCAATCATATTGAACCTGCTGCTAATGATGGTGAATTAGAATTAAGACTTTAACCTGGCCGCTGTGGTTACCACAACATAATCGAAATATGTTTCTCTTGAACTCCGCAGGTTCGAAACCTGCTGAACTACAGTCTTTTTCTATTGGAACACACTTGGGCATTTGTTCATGGATGGTTTCTTTAGAAGTTCATCGTAGTCTTAGCTAGGTGGTTGCCACAACAGAATCAAAATCTGTTTCTTTTACACTGTAGGTTTGAAACGTGCCGACGACAAGGTTTTTCTATCGGAACACACCTTGACTTTCACTCATGGATGGTATCTTTAGAAGTCCATCGTAACGGGTCTTGGCCAGTGGGGTTGCCACAACAAAATCAAAATCCGTTTCTCTTGCATTGTACAGGTTCGAAACCTGCCGACGACGTGGAAGTTCACCGCAACCTGCTGGTTGCTACAACGGAATCAAAATTTGTTTCTCTTGGACTGTGCGGGTTTGAAACCTACTGACGACAATTTTTTTCCTATCGGAATACACCTTGACATTTAATCGTGGGTGGTTTCTTTACGAGTTCATCATAACTGGTCTTAGCCCGGTGGTTGCCAGAACAGAATCAAAATCTGTTTCTCTTCCACTTTGCAGGATCGAAACCTGCTGATGCCGAGCCTTTTTCCATCAGAACACGCCTTGACATTCACTCATCAATAGTTTCTTTAGAAGTTCACCGCAACCGGTCTAGCCTGGTGGTTGCTACAACAGAATCAAAATCCGTTTCTCTTAGACTGCAGGTTTGAAACCTGCCGATGATGAGGTGTTTTATCGGAACATACCTTGATATTTACTCACTTATGCTTTCTTTTGGAAGTTCACTGTGATTGGTCTAGCCTGGTGGTTGCTACAACAGACTTAAAATGACATGCATTTGAAACACTAATTATATTTTGGGTGTCGTAACTCGTGCGCTAGTCCTTCTTCGGGCTTAGTCGATTGCATATTGGAGGGATTGGTGTCTGTAGACGTGTCTGCGATAGGGATGCTCAATTCTAAAATGTCGTTGTCGTTTGCAAGCCAAACACACGCTAAGCATTGCCAAACCTGTCCTAAACGGGACTTGTACGTAACCCTTACGGCGCGCTGCGCGAACACTTTCAGTCTTCCAAAATGTCTTAAACCTCAGCAGTGCTCCTAATCCTCCTGGTTCCTGGCATGTTCACGTTCCTAACTATCAGTAGACTTAATTCTTAACATCCATAAACTTTTTTGACCCTTTCCATAGAGTATATCCAATGCTATGTAGTATGTTTGTGAATATAATGCACCTCTCACTCAAAAAATGGAATTGATTGATTATATATTGCTAGCATTTCTACATAAAAAGGTTTAGATGTAGGTTAGGCCTATGTAGGGCCAGGAACCAGGAGGATTAGGAGCACTGCTGAGGTTTAGGACGTGTTTGAAGACTGAAAGTGTTCGCGCTGCGTGCCATAAGGGTTAGGTACAAGTCCCGTTTAGGACAGGTTTGGCGACGCTTACTAAGCGTGTGTTTGGCTTGCAAACGACAACGACATTTAAGAATTGAGGATCCCTGATAACAGGTGCTGATCGACAGAGTATCTGTAGTGATTTTAGAATGCACTCGCGATCAAGAAAAACTTTGCAGGCAAAGAGACTTATTAGTATTCTTTGCTGTCGGGGCACATAGAAGGTGTGTCTAAATCATTGTGATCACTGTTCACCATGACCAAGGCCAAACTTTCTAAATCTGGAAGCCATCGTTTTGGCATGTTTATGCTTCGCAGGCACAAATTACTACTATGTTTTTCATCGCCTGCTTCCACAACTTGATATACTTCTTGCAGCCGAAGCTCCGAGTCCAGGCCTGCACATGCATTAAACAACTGAAGGTCAATAAATTTTTCGAACAGTCGCGAGTCGCGAGTCGCACAAGGTGTTCGGAGGCCAATAGAAGCTATTCACCTTACTAGGAAGGTCCTGAGAAGTAGAAGCCTTGGAAGCAGACTCAACACGATAGTCTGGCTTTCCATAGTCTAGGGAAGACTGGTCCTTCACAGTGAATGGCCAGTGATACGGCAAGTTATGCTCCTCAACTTCTCCTCACCTCTGTTGATACCAACACCCCAGTCGGGAAGCCATTGCTCTGAGTGGTACTATGTCTAAGTCTATTTAAACTTCGTGCATCAGTGACGACCGTCATTAATTACCCAAAGCGATGCAAGATCCAATTTGCCTACTATGTTCTTAGCGTGCATGCCATGACAAGCTACCCACCGCTAGACCCTCAATCCTGATGATAGTCCAGAGATCAATACTATGTATCAGATTCAGTGTACCGTCCTCGAGGACCATGTGTGCTGAATGCTACGATGTTTGCATTGTGCTGCACAGTTCATTGTTGCAAGGTTGGAAATACCCGACAGGTACCGAAATCACTGCGTGAGTATGCGTCTGACTTCACTCAATTACTGATGTACTAGCCACCAGAAGCTCTGTGCAGCACGTCTACGATGGTTCATCTGGGAAGTGGGGTCTGATATAGTCAATCAGCCGCCTTCCAATAAACAGTGCGCAATTAATAGCATATGACCTGAATTCAGAGCTGAGCAACCACCTGGACATCGTGATGCACTACATCTCTCAACAGGCCTCGTAACACGTTCCAGCAGAGGATCCCTTCTGTGGGTGTACAAGTCAGTAGTGACTATACACCCGGGATACCACGTCAAGCTTACGATATCATAGCAGCAGAGAGTACTATACTTGCATTTGCTCGCAGTGCTGAGCTTGGTGCAATGTGAGCCTTGCCAGCCACTGCTGGTCTATTGTTGCGTATTAATTGGTACGTGAATATGACGTGGAATAGTGTCAACCTACATCTCCGGTTTTTTCGCAGCACACTAGTGTGGCGTCCTTCTCACAAGTTGAGACTGCAGACGCAACCGTGACGCCAGCAAGGGTAAGGATGGCGAGGATGACACGTATTAACATCGTGGTGGTGCTTGGAAACTAGACGGCAGGGGAAAGGCAGGTCGAGCTTTTATAGTTTTTTGTGCACGTATGTAATAGATCATGACATTCATCATGATTACTGTTTAACGGCTAGCACAACCGAGTAAATTCCCCTTCGACCAGTCGACGTACAATAGAGACATGCAGAAAGGATCTAAATTGTTTGTGCTGTAATTGAACTATCTGATGCTGGTACATACCGCATACTTAGAGACATGGTAACCCTCGAGCACTGAGTTGGTGAGTGTAAGTTGGGGCACCGGGAGCAGTACTGGGTGGAGGCTATTGGCACGTGATACGCTAGGATGGATCATCAACGCGTAGGTGATTTCCCATCATTTGGCTGCCTGTCGTCTATATATTGTGTTGGTCCATGTCGTTACAGTTTTTGCCGTATGATCTTCTATTCAATATCGCCCGGGATCTTGACATAGATGATGTGCATAATCTCCAGGCCGTCAGTACATTTTGGTCTTTACCATGATGTGATCTTATAGCTGACTCAATCTTTCCGTTTAGACCTGCAAGTCCTTGCGTTTGTTCACCCTTACCAGACCCGTATATCGCCAGCTGGCCCACGACTTACTTGCTAGATCCAGGCCCCTTCCTCTCCACTCCTTCCAGCGCCTCTCTGATCTCTCAACACCCGCACTTATTGCCGCTGTTGACCGCGCACGAGGTTTTGAGAAGGCGTGGGCGATCCGTGCCCCTCGACCGGCTCGCCCAAATCCATACTACGGAAATCAGTGGTATATCACTATCAGTGTACCCTCCCATGAAGAGATCGATTGGCTATCTCCCATCACCAGCAGCTACACACTCTGTGCGACTAAGAGCGGCCGTGTCTTGTGCTGGGATGTGAGGAGGGATATCTGTCTTGCTGAGTGGGACCCGAGGTCTTTGACGTGCTCCGGTGGAGGGGAAGAAGATGAAGACGAGGACGACGAGGATAAATGGGAGTTATGGAAATGCCGTGTCGAATTCGAAGAGCGCACAGTATATTTCACTATGGCGAGGGTTCTCAAGGGGTTGCCAGTTTTTTTCATTTTCATTGATCTTCAGGCTCAGCTGACACGCCTTCTCAGACATCATGATGACCGCGTGATGGAGTTCATGCTCATGCGATTATTCTTCCCTCACGAACTCGACGATTATGACGAAATAAATCAAGCCCAACTCTATGTCCAATCTCCAATTCTTTCTCACCTCGATCACTATGCTAGTGCTACTGAGCCCCAGCCACGGCAACGCGAAGGGGACTCCCCCATCCAATTAACGCCTAGGGTCCCATCGCCCACGCAAGATCGACCCCCGTCGATTCCGATTTGTGATCAACCTCCCACTCCCACTCCTTCACCACCCACATCTCAAACACCATCACCACAAGACTCATCCCTTCTTCATTCCGGCAGCTTCGGCCCATCCAGCGCTACATCCAGCGCCCAGTGCTCCCCAATGGCAATCAATGCGATGTTACCGCCTGATTCTGCAGAATGTGTCGATCCCCCGCAATTAACCGGAATTCCTTCCAATCAAGCGAATACTGTTGGAATTAGGGGTGACGGTGGTGCCGGGGATCCATATCAGGGACCTGTCTTCTGCCATCCCTCCCTTCGAGCGATGTTTATCCGTAGCGCACCTGCGACACCCTCTTGGGAGAGATATATCCCGCTCCCTATGAATTTTGGTGAACAATTACCTTTTTTTATTCCTTGATGTGCCAATCAATATTGTATTCTCACAGATCAACCCCCACCTCCGCCCCCAGTATCGACTATTCCCATCCCGGAATCGGCGCGACCGGTATTCGACACACTTACAAGTTTCCATACAACGGGAGTCATCATGAATGTGTTTCTTCTTGACCCGCCACGTCGCTTGCTGAGCGCTTTCGTATGGATTGCGAGTAGTAATACTATCGGTGAGTATCAAGATCAGGTTTATTCCAGGGTTACTATAATTGACATTTATCTAACTGCGTACTGATTGCTTTTCGTTGCATATGACAGGGTTATACGTACTCCTTGACTGGGCGAAAGACGACTATGTGTTTGTGGATACTGGTGTCGGATGTGTAAGTGTTCCTTGTGGTTATTGTATTTTCTTCGAGTTGTCCTTGCTCCATGTTTGGTGTGGCGCACGGATTGATCTGGTGCGCATATTGTTAATGCCATGTTCTGCAACTCCTCTACCATTTATTGGCATTTACACAAATATGGTGGCTTCAACGGCACGCATATCCTTATCCAGCTGCTTTACCATACGGTGTTTTCACTTCTTAACTTTTTTTTTTACAGCTTATCTCTTCCAACTGGTCCTGCATCCTCCACGAAGACCAAATTGTAATCCACAGCGAGGAAGCCGACGCCGCATACCAGCACTTTTACCCGCTCGAGGTGCTCAGAACATATGGCCGTCCCCGTTGTACTGCTTCCCCGGCTACTCGTGCAGAAACCCCACTTCAAGCAGAAGATGGCGCCCAGCAGGATAACAACGGCGAAGACATAGCGGACTCTCTAGAGAGCCTGCGGAATAAGCTCCCCAAAATATGTGCGAGGCTTACGCCGAGTAGGAGCATCACAAAAAATTTCGTGTTTCCTTCTGTGCCGGGGACCTTGGGTGCGGTGGTTGGCATGCCTCCTGTTAGTGATGAAGATGAAGAAGACACTGAGGATGAGGATGAAGCTGAACCGGTAGCAGAAGATCAGGGACAGACTGAAAATAATACTGCGCCCGTTAGTGAGGAAGAACAGACCGGCGCAACCGAAGTATCAGTATCTTCTACAGTACCTTCTGCTGAGGATGAGCAGTCGGTGGGTCATGAAGATCCTGTGGACGAAGAAGGGCCACCGAATGATGAAGAATTCGAAGATACTCACGAGGGCGAAGAAGAGATACCTTCGACTCCGAAGAGGAAATGCGAAAGGCGTACACGTTTCGAAGATGAAGAAGCAGAAAATGATAGTCGCGCAGACGGGCCGAGTGACTCCCAAGGTGGCGAGGACGAAGCAGGGGTCGAGAATGAACTTAATGCAGGATCTTCTTCCTCAACTCAAGCCAGTCCAAATCCCGAATCCGCGCCGCAAGACGACGAGGACGCATCATCTTCTCAATCCACCACTGCAGTCACTTCTGGACCTCAGCAGCCCACTCAAGATGCAGTAGATCTGGCAACGCCTGAACCGTTCACAAATCCTTATCCGTTTCCCCCTTGGTACCCTGAGTCAGCACACTTTGTGCGGCAGTGGTGGCCTACCCTCCCTGGCGTCCCACGGCTGAGCTGCACGGTCGTTCTCCTTGCAGCACACGACCCTGAGACACACAGTACGCGTTTTGTACTCGCACAGCATTACTTCAAGGTCCCAATAGTCCCTGAAGGACTACCCGCTGTAGGAGAATCAAGCACTAGCGATTCATCTCGTTCTACACAAGCGAACGACGACGACATGCTTCATCTGTGGTATGTTAGCACGCCGTTTGAAGTCGTTTGTGTGCTCGAAGAGGGGGACGATGATGAAGATACTGGCGACCGGCCACGACCCCTCGTGGCTGTTGATTTTGGGCACGCAGTATGGGTGGAATATGGTACATCTGTTGTACCTCCCAACCTTAATGTTCGCGCCCGCACCGGCAGCAATTCTCCCGGCGTATACGACGCAGATATCGTTCAACCAAATGCGGAGTCAGACACACAGGTTCACGCCCACTTTGCACATTTCGAGGACGATCACCCACATCCGCACCCGCGGCGGCGGGTTCCTAAATGTCTGCGATTTGTCACCTTCCCTCCTGTGCATGGCCGACGGGGGCGGACTGAGGACGCGGTAGTGCGTACGCTTGAGATCCCAGAGGAGCTGGACTTGGATGTCGTTGAGACTATCAATATTGATCAGAGCCAGGGGGCAGTAATTTTGAGTGTGAGGGACGGTAAGATTTTTATTTTGAGGTATGAATGATATTGCCAACTTGGGGCACGGACGGTTGTTTGTATATAAAGTTTATAAAGGTGACGAGTGTGATCTACAATCAATCCCATAAAAGCCGTACTCTGACGAGCTGGTATGCAGACAAATGTTTATATCGTACAAAATCAGATCTCTGCTCCTCATATTGCCCTGTATAGATAGCACGGTATTGGTCATGACTAGTACATAGTTTACTATTTGAGGCATCGAGCCATTCAAATGGAATCGTAATCACGTAGGACCTGTTTATCTAGAGCTACCTCAACATCCGGACCACGCCATCCTACCAAAACTCACCAGTTCGATCAGCAGAGCAAGTGGATGTTATCCTCTAGTACTATATCCGCATCACGTAAATGACGCATTGCAGCTTCTAGTAAGTTATAATATTGGCTGCGAACTTGTACATCCGAGTGAGCATGGCTCGCCATCCAGGCCTGTCGGATGGCATAACGCCGCTTCACCTCGTACGATATGACGGTATTAGCGAACTGACAGAGAAGCGAAGCCCATGTGAGAAGCGTCCAGCATGGTGCCATCGAGTTCGAGCACCTCCTTAGCACCTGCCACAGGCACTCGTCTCCTAGGATAAGGGTTGGTTGGCTGGGCTAGAGGGAGGCTAATACTAAGAGTGGTAGCGGGAATTTTCGGATCCATGACCTCCAAATCCGATGCTGTTGTGCATCTTTGATTGGTGGGCATGCCTTATAATATTAGGACTAAGGTATGGGAAGCTTCCATTCCAATTAACTTCGGGACCGGCCCTCAGGCTCTTGTGCAGGTACCTTTGAAAATGTCTCGCAAAAAAATGGCAGCTACTAGTCGATGGTCCAGGCTGATTGGACATAGTTAAAATTGTTGTGCACTGCGTGTTCGACCAGCTTGCTAGTAGTGACGCTGTTTCAAGCTTCAAGCCTGTTTCGTGGCTCATCTTCTCGGATAGACGCGAGTGTCTGCCGCAATCTCCGAGTCTGATCACCAAGGCAAGCGGAACCCCGGACCTTGTAATGCCGTTTGGCAAATGATGGACTTAGAGCGGGACTACTTGTAGTGTTTCATTATACCTTGCTACTAGCAACCCTCTTGCCTAGTAGTGTCTCGGCTTAAGCTTGCGCTGGCAAATTTCCGTGTCCTTATCGCCGATTGTTCCATGTCCGACTCAATTGATCCATACTTGTCGAATAAGAAACACGCTCTCATGTGTTTAAAATAGTGACTCATTATCCGACCAGTGGTCCGACTTCTCCTCCCAGGTTTTTCCATCGATTGTCTGTCTAACTCCCCCATGTCGGACAAGCAGGATCTCGAGAGTAATGACTCTACGACGCTAACGAGCTTGAGGAAATACCTATTCACGGATATCGATGCAGACAAAGCCTCCGCTCCATTGACTGCATATTGTTTTATGACTGGTTTTATGTCCGTCTTCCGATATCCTCCGTGCTTCCCAACCGCTCACATTCGTTCTTATCTCCAGCAACTCTGTCTCTTTCTCTGCCATCTTCTTGTGGTGTGCCTTTCAAACTGGGAACACTTTACAGGTGCGATTTGTCATTTTCTAGTTATTCGGCCTACTCACCTATATATGTCTAGCTCGGACTCGCCATCGCCCGCCTTTTCGATGGCCAACACGATTACTCTTTCCATATCGCAGATAAACAAGCCCTCTGCTCCCTCCTCACATTCCTCTCCGGTGCATCCATCGCCCGCATTGGTGATAAGATAGGCTGCAAAACCCGGGCTTGGCTGGTTCTTGGCACTTTAATCCAGACCGTCTTCACAATGGCTGCAGCCATTGCCATCTGGAAGAATGACCAGACGAGCGTTGCGGATGTACGTGATGACCCTGCGTGGACCAATACGCTGTCCTTTGTCTGTCTTGGGTTCATGAGCGCTAGCATGGGTCTCCAAGGAATCATGGGCAAGAGAACGAACACGCAGTTTACCACGACTGGTGAGCTTTCATCATTCGCTTGCTTCTCAAAATCCCATACTGAATATGCCATTCAGTGGTGCTGACGACGACTTGGTGTGAGCTGATGACTGACCCTCAGCTCTTCAACATTCGCCGCCTCGTCATCTCCCGAGATCATAAGATCCTCGCCATCGGGTTCTTGTTCTTGGGTGGGTTTTTGGGACGTGCATTGCTCGACCGGATAGGGTCTGCTGGCACTCTTGGCGTTGGCGCGGGCTTGAGGTTTATTGTCAGTTTCTGGTGGCTCTTTGTCCCCAGCAAGGCAGCGAAGCGGTGACTGTCAAAGTCTATAATATCTACTGTAAGCAAACATAGATGGGCTGTAGAACTGATACAAGCGTTGTGTTTTTCGTTCAATGATGAAAAACTCCGACACTGAGCGTCGATGGGAACTCAAACATATCAGTATGAACAGACCTGCGCTTCATACCTCACAGGTTTACGGGAGATTAATGACGTTATTCACGACCGCCAAGTCACGGGGTTATGTTACACCTGTGCATGCAATTGTACAAATATTGGGCACATGGCCTTAGATCAGCGCTTTCCAGAATGTGAAATCTAGATCAATCTGGGCGTATCGCATCATCATATGGAAAATACATGCGCCTCGAGGCCAAGTGCAACGAGGAATGAGAACTGTGCGACAGACAAGTATCCCTCATCGTCCTACCCACACGGCACAACCTCATTGACCTCCTCCCCAGTCCAACCATGGTGTCGAGCGTCCCATACCGGACGGTATCGTCGTCCTCAACTGCCAGACCCATTGTCACTACCCAAACCAGTCATCGAAACGCCGCCCAAGC